>CAJDSM010025212.1:347-24061 GCA_903981925.1 Ostrea lurida | reverse complement strand
CCATCTTCAATATGCACCAACTACTAGTATATATCTTGATACATGTATATTGTCTAGTCCCTTGGTTACATGTTTTCCTTTCATTATTATTACACGTCGTGTGTAGTAATGTACCAGCAGATAGACATATCGACGTTACCTCGTGGTTTTGTGGCCTGTGTTAGTGAAGCTTTTACCATTCATGTACAGAGATTTCCAATGATGAGGAACAGGTATCAAAAATGTAGTAAGAGAAGAATCCAATCCATCTGTAAAATCAAAATTAAATAATTTGTTTTGATGCAATATATATTCAAACATTGTTTCAAATGTATGGACGAAATGGAAAGGGCGTGAGATACTATGGTTACTGTGGGGCATCTCAAGAATAAGTGGAACAGCATAAAAAATTGTGTAAGACAGGAACCAAACTTGTAAAAGGTTAGGGGTCTATACTATTGTGTAAGGTAAGTAGCGGGGATTAGGCTACGAGTAGTATAAGGCCTCCCGATGGGTGGTTCAACTGAGTGCACTTTTTATGCAAATGAGGTAAAGGAGGAAGGCTTCTGATTGGTCAAGCGGTTTCAGGCTTACATGGGTGGTTCAATATCTAGGACGGGGTCAACGGAATGCGCAGTTTGACCCCAGCAGGGGTCCTAGCCCGGCCGGGTTTATAGCACAGCCTGGTTTATAGCCCGGCCGGGTTTATAGCCCGGTGAGCCCGGCCGGGTTGAGAGCGCTTTAGCCTAGTTTAGAGTGCAGGTTTTAGCACAGGAGCGCGAGCTCTATTGTGACGTCATTCGGCTGGACTTGGAGAAAGGCGTTGAAACTTACAATTCGTTTTTTAGACGGGGTCACGTGACCCCGTCTTATGGTTAGGTCGTCAAAAAAATGGCGCCGGACGATGATCTTTCACCGCCTAACGGATCTCCTACGTTGTGGCAATGACTCTTCTAGGAGGATACGAGCCTTTAGCGCACTGTCTAAAATGAAACTACCGCTAATAAAAATCAGAGTGCAGGAATTTGGCTTTGTCATAGTATTTTGAATAATTTTTGAGAAATATTATCCAGAAAAAACTACCATTATATTTGCTTATTTATCAAGATGGACTTAACATGTCATTGAAGACATTTTCTTGAGAATACATGAAACAGAATATTCAGATCGGAAATTACTACTTATATACATCCGGTTCGAATATTTTTTCACGAGAAAGTCTCGGCGGTAGTATTCCGGAAAATAAAAATTGTTCTACATTCATCCGCTATTAAGAAATCTAAATGATGTGTAAATAATCTGAGTTTTAACATGTCATGCAAACTTATATTGTACAACAAATTTTTCGTGAGAATATTACGAGAAATATAAAGTATTAAAATAATTCGATTCATGACCCTTCACTCGCGAGCGTCGCTAGATGTAATCTCGTGCCATTCTGGCCTTTTTTCGCCAACAACCACATGTTAAATAGCGCTCTCGTTCGTGGTCCCTCTAATTCGGAGCATGCTTTCCTGCATAAATCGAATCTGGACTGACACTGGCAGGATGTATGATGAGAACCGTTGCATCCGACATGCATATCTTAACCCACGAAAGACTTCTTATCCAAGAACCGCATCGCAGCGGGCCAAGCGTGAAGGATAGACTTATTCGCGACGTTAGTAAGACCACGCAATCGCTTACAGAGCGCACATCGAAGGAGTGTGGATCTTTTAGAAAACTTTAAAAAGCCGTTGTTACTGCGTCCTTCAGCTCCAGAAGATCACCACTATGAAATAAACCACGTTTGTGACTGTGATGAATTTGTCCAGGGTTAGTAAATTTGGAACTGTAAAACGATCTCGTTAGACGAATGACTGAAAGTATGTGTGCATCTATAAACGTGCAGTTTTCGTCCGAGGGCTACAATCATGTTCTAATACTGCGCTCGGAATCATTTATTTGACTGATACATCTATAAACATGCTTTGGACAGATTTATCTATGATCTGTGTGGAAATTGTTTATTCATCAATCGAATTCCATATCCATTGGCATTGGACAACTCACAAAATAAAGAAATCGAAAGGGATGCCGAGCTTAGCATTCACACAAAACTTATGACAGGTAAGTGTTTTGTCATTACATTTCTTTACAATGTAGACTGATTATTCGGTCATTGACAATACAAAATCGCAGTTTTTCAGAAAACTTTTAAAACTTGCTGACCTGTAGGACCACTGAACTGCCTGAATTTACTGCCTCCTAATGAAATTTACTGGTCCCCCCAAATTTCATATGTTTACATACACATACATTATTGGATGTAATGTTTAACTGTACAGTTGATTTAATGAGTTTGTCTAAACACTTACTTTATATGCTATCAACTAGGGCTGCGTATCGCGTGAAATTTTCGTATCGCGATATATTGCAGTATTTTCAAATTAGAATATCAATGATCTCTTATTTTATTTCATTGACTATGAGATTGATTATAATGCTGAATATATGAGAAATAAGAAACAGAACTTGGTTGCTTTGAAACTCCATTGCTTTATTGGAAGTACAAAAAACTATGTCTTGGGTGTTTCGAACAATCACAGAAAGTTTTCAGCCATATCAAACGTAACATTTAATGTAAGAAATCTCAAACTGAACATAAATTCTTAGCCTGAACATCTTAGCCGATATACCAGTATTGAAAAAACGTATCGCAATACAATATTTTTTATTAACGAATCGCAATATATCTAAATACCGGTATTATTCGCACAGCCCTACTATCACAACCAATTCATTTTATTATGATGATAAAATTATACAAATAGGTGTTTAGAATTTATCGATGCATCTCAACTTTTTATTCAATATAACTTTAAAAAGTCTACAAGCCCATCGGGCTTCTTGATTTTCACTGACCCGACCCTTAAATCCACTGGCCTTGGTCTTTGGACCACTGAGTTTTCGTGAAGACTGAAATCTAGAAAGCTACTACTAACTACAGAGAAAGTATCTAAATTTTTCATTCTTGGTTGAAATTGAAAAGGTTATTTGATCATTGATGCAAATCATTATTGCTGAAATACTTCAATGTATAATATTGTATTTTTATAGTGATGATTGATGGGGTGGGGATGCCCTTAGAGATGATCAACTTGTTGACAACACATTTTGATAAATGGAAGGAGTTTGAAAGTATGAATTCATTTAATTGATGACTGACTTTTCATTTAATTTTATAATTATTTGTATTTATTGCATATCTTACATGTTGCATGGTGACCTGCGGGGTCCAGGTTTAGAATAGATCCCCAGCATCCCCTTACATATCGTAAGAGGCAACTATATGGGGCGGTCCTTTGGATGAGACAGCAAAACCGAGGCCCTGTTGTCGTCACATCAGGTGTGGCACGATTAAGATCCTCTCCCTGCTCAAAGGCCCTGAGTGCAGAGACTGAGCACAGGCATAAATTTGCAGCCCTTCACCAGCAATTAGTGACCTTCTCATATCTGAGTCAAATATTCTCGAGTGGGACATAAAAATTAAATAATCGATCACACATAATATTGCGATATGATATCATTTGGTGTCAAAATAAAGCCCCCCCCCCCCAAAAAAATAGGTGTGGTTTCCAAGATACCTGAACCGACGCCTAAAAATTTTCTCCTGACCCTAATTTAATCCAATTCAGTCCTAACTCTCGAATACCACTTCGGTTTTTTCGGAATCTTAATAAGTTCGGGCTCAGATTTATTAAATTTACACGAAATCTTCCAAGATGGGCGTCCTTTGTGGCTTTTCCGAAGACATCTTCGTTGTAATAAGTACTTTTAAATAGGGTGTAATAAGTACTTTAAATATAGGGGTAAAATCATTGTTTGTCAAAAATGTCATTTTTTGCTGAATTATTTTTAATCCTTATACTGGAAACCACTTGTTCATATTGCAGTTGTGTTTAATAGGGTCAATATTTTTAGGGGAAAAAAATCTTTTTATCCAGGTGAAAGATTCAAAGATTTTGCATAATCATATTTTGTGAACGCTAAACTACTATAAACCTAATAGCATTGTGCGCTTGATATGGGAATTTTTCGCAAACGTGACTATCGACCATATGACCGGGCCTAAATTTAACATTTGCCTCTATCAGTGGGGCCCTTTGCATGACTGTTGTCAGTGTTCTAGTTTCATTTGTTAAAAACCCCATAGCTATTGATATATTTACACATTTCATACCACAATGAAGCATCCCCACCACTGTCATCATTAATTGTTCCATCATGTGTGTCTGTCGCTGTCTGTCTGTAGACATATCAAGGTTTGAGGGAGAAAAATCTTGTACATTTTTATGCCCCTGGAATCTTCGATCGTGCCATATAGTTTTTGGTCGGTCCGTCTGTCCGTTGTCTGCAAAAAAAACTGTTATCATTGGCCATAACTTATTGAATGGGCAAAAGTGATGGGACTTCATATTTACAATGTGTGTTCCTTATTTGACAAAGGCGCCCTTTACTGGTACCAAAAATATTTTGACCTCCTGACCTTTGACCTTCAAGTTTACCTACTTTTATCAAAACTTACATGCCAAACTTTTGAATGACAAGTGATGGAACTCATTACACATAGTGATTCCTTATGCCAAGCCCTTTCTACTGTACCAAAGCATTTTGACCTCTGACCTTGACCTTGAAGTTTGACTTACTAAAAACTTTAGCATTGGCCATGTCTTTTGAAAGGCAAGTGATGGGACTTTCATATTTCACATGTGTGTTCCTTATGACAAGCCCTTTCGACTGGTACCAACATTTTTGACCTCCTGGCCTTGACCTTGAAGTTTGACCTACTTTTCAAAAACTTAAACATTGGTCATAACTTTTGAATGGTAAGTGATAGATTTTTCACATTTTACATGCATAATCCTTTTGGCAAGCCCCTTTCACTGGCATGTGGAATCCGGGGGCATCAGTGTTTCACAAACACATCTTGTTAATTTCTAAATCTCGTAACCTTTCTGTAAGTGGAATTCAAAGGAAACCTGCCCCTATGACACATCTCGAGACTCTTTTTCCTGCTCGTGGGCTAGACATGGCATCTGAGCTACGTTTTGTCCTTGTCTCTTCTCTGACAAGTGAAACACAAACCAAACTTACTTGTGTGACAAGCAGATCTTGATAGCTTGGTATGAGCAATAACTTTGCAGCATCGCCTATCATATTCTTACAAGGCTAGATTTAAGGTTATGTAAAATGAATAAGGTGTTTAAATATACAGTCTTTTTTAAATGTTTTCATTTTTGCTGTGTGCCCCCCGGTGAGTTTAATTCCTGTTTTGGGAGCTCTCGTTTCTTCAGGGTTGAGAGTTCATAGGTGTTCTGTTGGCAATGTTTGCTACAAAACTATCTGAACTGTTCATTCAAGATGTATTTATAAGATTCAAAGACTACATCCAAACTATAAGCTACAGGATGCATAGTTACAAGTTTGCAGTAGACAATCCCTGGGACAATTGACATGCCACATGAAAATGAAAATCCTATGGTGTATTTGGGGTCTACTTTTCAATAGATGCAGAAGAAGGGTAAACTTTCCCTGAAGTGAATGATTAATCAGCTATCGTAGGACAGCATGTTGACTTTCTGTAGAAAAAGATTTTGATGGTGTTAAGATTAAGAAAATAATCTTGATTTAAAATGCAAGTTGAATTCTTTGGCACCCTTTGGGCATTCTTTACTACAGTGAAAATTATGTATTTATACAGAACTTTTTTTTCTAAGTGTATAAGAACTTGTGTTCAATCCTTTTGGCTCTTTTGTCAATAGAATATGTTCAATTCATTCAGCTTTAAAAGTTTGTGTTACCCTACTTCTCGGGACCTTTGACTCGAACCCCAGGACACCTAGACAGCGATGACCAGGTGTTAAGAAGATTGAACCATGGACACACCTCCACGGAGGAGTGTTTGTCTAGCTTGTTTTTTGGTGATCCAGTTTTGGCGTTATCAGCATGTCAGGTGCACATGCTCGTGTTTGCATTGCATAAAGCTTAACCCTACACAGTTGCCAAAATCTTGGTAACCATTTATGAATGAAAACTAATCCCTTATATATGTGGGAGTAGTGAATCATGTTTTTTAAGCACCCGACGCAACTTAAACGTGGTGTTTAATGCCTTGAAAATTAAACAGTCTTTAGAAATGGAGAAGTTGATATGAGAAAGCAATAACAGTGGAACCTTTTAATGTAACACATTGCCTGTGATGTGGTAGTGTGTAGTTGCTGGAAGGAAAATTTTATAGATTTTTTTACTTTTTGTGTGAAAAACTTGTTTATTCTTACTTCGTTTTATTAAACCAGAAGCAATCTATCATTAGCAAAATGCCTAGAAGGTAATTTACATATTTGGTTGTGTAAATTTGCAGACTGTCATATTTTACGATAGTGTAATATACCAATATGCATGATGTGAAATTTAAACATCAATAAATGGCAAGTAAATTTTATGACACATATATATTTCAAAATAATTCAGAAATATGTTTTAATTATTAGCGAAAATGTTCTAGTAATTATTGGAGAAAATGAAGCCCTACAGTATTGCTGACATATGGATGGGGGACGGAGGGGAGTGGTTGTTAATTCCTTTGCACATTGTCATGATAACACTTTTCACTCTTATACAATACTTAATACTGACCCCACTCTTGCACATGTATAGTTTGCCATTCTTTGACAGGGGCAGTAGCACCAAGATTATTAGTAATAGCTGTTAGCGACTATAAACTTCAACTTGATGCTTTCTCCTTAGGTGGTAATCAATTTAAGAAAGATGTCTACCGATTTTGAAGGTCATAGCTTAAAGGTACCATTAAATTTAGATGGAGATTTTGTTTTTAGAGGATATTTTGACTTACAAGTGACTTTATAAGCAATATTTTTTCCATAATTTCTCAAATACTCACAGGATTTGAAAGATCATCATCTGATTGGATTTTCAGGTACATAACTGTGCATAAACATTAGTCTGGAAAACATGTTTGATTTTGCATATACATGTAGTATTGAGTAGTGCTAGCAAATAATCTCAAAGGTCAAGGTGATCTTGAATTTGACATATATTGACTAGCATGAATGCAGAAAAAATTCTGCAATGCTAGTTTCCTTCATCGCCCAATATTAAAACCAACAAACCAACAAAGAAAGCATTTTATTAGTTATATTTATATTTTCATGCATTTTCTAAACATATAAACTAGATTTAAGTACTGAAATATCTTGGAATCGCTCCACATTGGTAATGACCATGAGGACAGGTGACACTACAAAACCAGATCCAACTAGTTTGCAACAAACATGCATGTATTGGATGATAAACGCAATGTCAATCTCAAAATAAATATAAGAGAAAAGATTCAGTGAATGTAGATATATCCATGCAAAATGAAGTGTAGGGGTAAAGGACGCCGGATCTGTATGGTTGTACAATAAGTCCGTACAGTCACAATGTATAACCGAGGCAGGATATGATCATACTTGATGTCAGTTTGTGCGATGACTCTGTCCCAAGGTCATGTGATGAAGGTCAAGGTTAAAAAATGTGTATTGGTGTACATGCATGTATATACACAACACATGTACAAATGTGTACATATCAAGGATAACACATGAAAGCTCATAAGCTTATTTCCAATGGGGTCTTTTGATGCACGGATCTTGGCAGTAGGGGATCATTATATGGGGCCAAACCCTCTACATACAACCACTACCAATCATGGAGATCAAACTCGATCGGGTCACATCGGATCATGTGTCTGTAACATGGTCAAGTGGACATGTGTTGTACTATATGGGTCAAGTGGTTCATGTGCCATGTACATGGTCAAGTGGATCATGTGTCTGTAAACTATGCGTCAAGTGGTTCATGTGCCTCTGTAACATGTCTAAGTGGATCATGTGTCTGTACTATTATGGTCAAGTGGTTCATGTCTGTAACAATGGTTTCAAGTGGTTCAATGTGTCTGTAACATGCTTAAGTGGTTATGTGTCTGAAACATGGTCAAGTGGTTCATGTGTCTGTAACTGGTCAAGTTTCATGTGTCTGTAAATGGTCAAGTGGTTCATGTGTCTGTACTATAATGGTCAAGTGGTTCATGTGCCTGTAACATGGTCAAGTGGATCATGTGTCTGTAACATGTCAAGTGGTTCATGTGTCTGTACTATATGGTCAAGTGGTTCATGTGTCCTGTAAACATGCTTAGTGGTTCATGTGTCTGTAACATGGTCAAGTGGATCATGTGTCTGTAACATGGTCAAGTGGTCATGTGTCTGTACATTGGTCAAGTGGTTCATGTGTCTGTAACATGGTTCAAGTGGTTAGTGTCTGTCTATATGGTCAAGTGGATTCATGTGTCTGTACTATATGGTCAAGTGGTTCATGTGTTCTGTAACATGGTCAAGTGGATCATGTGTCTGTACATATGGTCAAGTGGTTCATGTGTCTGTACTATATGGTCAAGTGTTCATGTGCCTGTAACATGCTTAAGTGGTTCATGTGTCTGTACATGTCAAGTGTCATGTTCTGAACATGTGTCAAGTGGTTCATGTTCTGTACATGGTCAAGTGGATCATGTGTCTGTAACTATGGTACAAGTGGTTCATTGTGTCCTGTAACATGGTCAAGTGGATCATGTGTGTGTTGTACTATATGGTCAAGTGGTTCACTGTGCCTGTAACATGCGTCAAGTGGTTCATGTGTCATGTAACATGGTCAAGTGGATCATGTGTCTGTACTATATGGTCAAGTGGTTCATGTGCCTGTAACATGGTCAAGTGGTTCATGTGTCTGTAACATGGTCAAGTGGATCATGTGTCTGTACTATATGGTCAAGTGGTTCATGTGCTGTACATGGTCAAGTGATCAGTGTCTGTAACTGGTCAACGTTGGATCAGTGTCTGTAATATATTGGTCAAGTGGTTCATGTGTGTCATGGTCACATATATTGGTCAAGTGGTTACATGTGCCTGTAACATGCTTAAAGTGGTTCATGGTGTCTGTAACATGGTCAAGTGATCATTGTGTCTGTAACATGGTCAAGTGGTTCATGTGTCTGTAACATGGTCAAGTGATCATGTGTCTGTACTATATTGGTCAAGTGGTTCATGTGTCTGTACTATCATGTCAAGTGTTCATGTGTCTGTAACATGGTCAGTGGATCATGTGTCTGTACTATATGGTCAAGTGGTTCAGTGTCTGTACTATATGATCAGTGGTTCATGTGCCGTTAACATGCTTTAAGTTTCATGTGTCTGTAACATGGTCAGTGATCATTGTGTCTGTAACATGGTCAAGTGGTTCATGTGTCTGTAAACATTGGTCAAGTGGTTCATGGTCTGTAACATGGTCAAGTGGATCATGTGTCTGTACACTATGAAGTCAAAGTGGTTCATGTGCCTGTAAACATGGTCCAAGTGGATCATGTGTCTGTAACATGGTTCAAGTGGATCATGTGTCTGTACTATATGTCAAGTGGTTCATGTGTCTGTACTATATGGTTCAAGTTGGAAAGTATCAAAACCATTTATCTTTTAGAGCAGAGAGGTTTTAGACAATTATTAGCTCACCTGAGCTAAAGGCACAAGTGAGCTTTTCTGATCGCCTTTTGTCCATCGTCTGTCTGTCTGTTCCATTTTGACATTTTCGACTTCTCTTCCAAACCACTGGGCCAAATTATACTCAACACTTGGTTACAAATCATCCTTGGGTGATGGGAATTCCAAGTATTAGTTCAAGATGAAGAACCAGGCCCTCAACAGAATGGGGAGATAATTCACGAAAATGCAAAAATAGGGTGTGTGTCATTTAAATTCTTCTCGATAGTAACACTGGGCCCAGAAGAAGCTGAAGATGAGTATTGAAAGCTTCCTGATTATATGGCAGCTATTTATTTAGTTTGTTCAAATCATGACACTGGGGGTTCTGATGGCGCCCCAACATAGTGGGATTTCAACAACTATTTTACATATGATGTATACGTAACTTTGGGAAATATTCTCATATCTGTCTTTTAAAATCGACGCGTACTGGGGTCGAGAGACAGCCTGCAGTTTGATTTATTAATGCTCTCCCTGATTATCATGCTGGAGACTGGTCGATTGTTGTGACATATCTTATGGGATCCGCGGTGGGGTACAGATTCATTATCATATGATTTTTATATGTTGAAAATTTCTTTTAATAAGATTAGATGCATCTTTTTCTTCAACGACTACTTTGTGTTTCATGACAGAAACGCTGAAGTGAGGTGGATGAACCAAGTCTTCCATAGACGATTAGTGTTGCGCACTTTTGTTAATGTTTTGTGTCAAAAATCGAATAAGCGTAGCCCCTGGGACTGCGTCACTAAATGAGCGGGTGGGCCACCAGATAAGGACCTGCTTGGTATCAATAAGCTTTTGCCTACATATTGATTTATATGGAGAGATTATCTATTTTACCTTTCTTTATCAATTCTTTTACTCCAAGGACAACCCCATGGGTCCTACTACGAAGAGGTCGTGTCCTGATTTATAGTGATGATGATAATCCCCGCATGTTATTTCCACAAGGAGGTAGACCTGTGTGGGCCTCAGACATAAGGGATCAATATTTTACAGCCATATTAGGGAAAATTTTTTAAAATCTTCTTCATTGATACCATACGAGTGGATATTTACCTAAGCTTAGTCGACTTGATTTAAAGTTGGAAGTAAAATTTAAGTTTGCTTTTTAGATTAATGCCTTCCCACTCCGAGGGTTGTGGTGGGGCCCCATATAAAAAGTTGCTACTACTGCCTCTCTTTGTAAAGCAGTGCTCAGGTGAGCGATGTGGCCCATGGGCCTCTTGTATTTTACACATGCAGGCATTTAGTTTTCAAATTACCTTTTTGTGTGTCATAATCTGAGACCAAAGTCAAAGAAAGGATCACTGGCAAAGAAAATTACAAAAATCTTGTCAAAGGCCATATATTTGTAAGATAGAAACAGTATGCGCTCGTTCTTGAGTCAATGGTTGCATTTTGATTGTCTGACCCTTTCTAAAATGTTGAACTTACAGGGTCTATAATAGCTTTATTTTAGTCAAGGATTGTGAATTTAAATATTCAGTATTTTAAAAATCCTCTCTATTTTGGATGAGCCCCACAGGGAGAATTAGGTGGTCGAGTTGAAATTTTGATTCTCAAGAATTAAAAAACATTAAGGTATAGCTTTTCACTAAAATTAGATAACATCAGATGTTTACTGTTTGTAATTCTCCATAAAAAAAACACTGAAATAAACATGTGATGTGTTGCAGATGGGGGATGTTAATTCTGAAATGGGAATGACCTTTTAGCTTCAAATTATAATTGTGAAATGTAAGAAATAAATGTCTAATTTTAGTTGTATCATGGTGATAGAAAAAAACAACCTAATATTTCATTAGTTTTATACGTTTACGTTTTTGTACATCACGTAATGTTGGCCATTTTATGACAGACTTATGGCTAGGTACTGTATATACAAATCACTCTGTTTCCTTTGTTTGTGGTTCACGGAGATCCAAGTTAGAGTACATCCTTAGTACCCCTTGCTTGTCATAAGAGGTGACGAAGTGGGGAGGTTCTTCGGGTGAAACCACAGAAACCCAAGGCCCTTTGTCACGTACAGCAGGGATCCCTCCTTGCTCAAAGGCCATCTGCTGAGCACATGCAGGCCTAAATTTTGCAGCCCCTAACTGGCAATGGTGGCGTCTCCACCATGAGTGAAAAATTCTTAAGCAGGACGTTAAACAACATACAACCTACCAGCCTTTGTTTGTGTCCCCCTGTGATATATATACAAACAAACAAGGCAATTGTTCCTTCATTAATATGTTTTTTAGGATCTATAAATTGTGTGTGGTGTCATCCGTCATATAGGTCTATTCACAGCGGTTACCAGAAAGCAACACCTTGCCACAATTGCTTTCTCGATTCTGTCATTTTTATTCCCCCGGAATCGGGGGCATATAGTTTTTGGTCTGGCCGCTGTCTGTTTGTCCATTTGTCCACATTTTTGACCTCCTGACCTTGACCTTGAAGTTTGACCTAGTTTTCAAAAACTTTAACATTGGCCAAACTTTGAATGGCAAGTGATGGGACTTTCATATTATACATGTGTGTTCCTTATGGCAAGCCCTTTCTACTGGTACCAACATTTCTGACCTTGAAGTTTGACCTACTTTTCAAAAACTATCATTGGCCATATCTTTTGAATGGCAAGTGATGGGACTTTCATATTTTACATGCGTTTTCTTTATGACAAGCCCTTTTGTCTTACCAACATGTTTGACCTCTAACCTTGACCTTGAAGTTTGACTTACTTTTCAAAAACTTAAACATTGGCCTTAACTTTTGAATTGTAAGTGATAGATTTTTTCATATTTCACATGCATAATTCTTTTGGCAAGCCCCTTTCACTGGCATGTGGAATCCGGGGGCATCAGTGTTTCACAAACACATCTTGTTCTCCATTAAAGTTGATTTTAAATTGAAGTAGAAATTCTTCATGACCTCAATCTTTTAGCTCAGCTAAACCGAAGGTTCAAGTGAGCTTTTCTGATCACCTTTTGTCCTTTGTCTGTCTGTCCGTCAGTCTGTCTGTCCAGAACCACTGAGCCAAATTCAGCCAAACTTGGTACAAATCATCCTTGGTAGGAAGGGGATTCAAATTTGTTCAAATGAAGGACCAGGCCCCCACCAAAGAGGAGATAATCATGAAAATACAAAAATAAGGTGGTGTCATTTAAAATCTTCTCAAGAACCACTCGGCCAGAAAAGCTGAAATTTATATGAAAGCTTCCTGATATAGTGGAGATTCAAGTTTGTTAAAATCATGACCCCCAGGGGTACGGTTAGGGCCACCATAGGGAATCAAAGTTTTACATATGAATATATAGGGAAAATCTTTAAAAAATCTTCAAGAACCATTGGACCAGAAGAAACAATATTTATTAAAAAGCTTCCTGATATAGAGTAGAGCCATGTGAAAATAGGTAGTGATTGTTCCTTCACCAAGAGTTTGGCATTTTAGAAGTGAGAATCACTGGTCTTTCGGGAGATGACCTTAAAAACGGAGGTCCCTTGTCGCAGCAGGTGTGGCATGCAAAAGAATCCTCACTGCTAAGAGCCATGGGTGCTAAGCATAGGTCTAAATTTGCAGCCCTTCACCGGCAATGGTGACATCTCAATATGAGTGAAGTATTCTCAACGGGACGAAAACAAACAAATAATCAATCAATCAACAATCAAGTAACAGGTTTAAATAAGGTATTTTCTGTTAAGCAATATGTATGTAAACAAACACATGGCACAAGCTTTGTTTACGTAATTAGTGCTGTACGTACCTCACTTGGATACAACAATATGATGGGCCAATATTTGCTGACCATTAGAAATACCTTACACAAACAACTGTGAAGATTAAAAATGAGAAAATAAAATTCAAGAATTTCAATTAAAATTGTGTTCAAGCCCCTTTAATTGAAAAAAAATGTACTCGTTAAAAAAAAAAAGCCTTTATAGATGTGAAATTCAAACTGCTGTACAGTTGATAAATCTGAATATCATTAAGTGGTTAAGATGTGTTCATTAAGTGCAGTTTGCATCCTCTTGACTAGAAATCCTAGACCAGTAGAGCCACGGTTTTGACAGAGACTTGTTTGGCATTGAGATAACTATACAGATGATTCAGTGCGATAACTGTGATTGTTACCAAAATGTTTAAAAACATAGAAAAGTCAATAGATTTTGATAGAAACAAACAAGCATTGCACATGCAAGATGTGGTATCATGGCTGCACCGAATCTCAAACGTTGTCAAGGTGTGAACATGAGCTTTCAGCTGAAAAACAGTTTAATTGCTTCAAATTCCCATGAAACCTGCCTTCAAAACAAATCTACTTCTATAAAACCACAAGTTTTATCTGGTCCACAGATAAAAGAGCAGAATATGAAATATTCCGATCCATCGATGCAGGGTTTGAAATGGATTATCTGTGTGTGAGTCACGGATATCAAAGCACAAATAAAAACCTGAAGGCCTTGCGTTTATTAATATCCATGCTAATTAGTCTAGAGAAAGACAATGCACGGAATCAATTTCTTCCCTGTCCAGACTTATCTAGACTTGTGTTCTGATCAGGAATACTAATGCCATCTGACCATCAATCTTACTGTATATCCCCTCCATTCAATATACTGGGCAGATTCATCACAGACCAGGGCGAGGGTCACTAAGACAGGAGATCATTACACAGTCATTTATATTTATAACACACACGTCTTTCATTACACACTTTCACTAGGTTATCCATGGCCATATTGATAATTCTTTGGTCCATATGATTGGTATGTTTAGCTCACCAGGCTAACTAAAGCAACATTAGTTACTTTTGGTTGTTTAGCTCACCAAGCTATTTAAAGCAACATTAATTACTTTTGGTCCATAAGATTGATATACTGTGGAATCATCATTGTTCGTGGGGGACCAATGTTCGTGGATTTCGTGGGTCACTCTTATCCACGAATTTACGTCCACACGAACATGTTTTATTTTCCTTTTGATCTCCATAAACATTATGCCGTTCGCATTAGATTATCAATATACCACGAAATTACATCCCCACGAACCAGAAAAATTTTGGTTACCCACGAACATTGGCCCCCACGAATTAAAATGATTCCACAGTATTTAGCTCACCAGACAATCTAAAGCAACATTAATTACTTTTATTCCATTAGATTGGTATATTTAGCTCACCAGACAATCTAAAGCAAACATTTAATTATTTCCCTTGCAACTAGTTGCAGAGTGGATATAGCATCGCATTCCATGTAGATGTGTGCGTGTCCAGAACCTTTTGAAGAAGATAAAAGCAATAGTATTCATCAGAGGATCATCAAAACTTTTACAAATGTTGCCCATGAGGAAAGGTTTTCAAGGTCAAGGGTCAAGGCCACTATTGACAATTGCCTAAAGTCCTTGTTGCAAGATAGTAGACACGGTATTCATCAGGGAATCATCAAACCTTCCACAAATGTTGCACATGGATAGAGGATGAACCCTATCGATTTTCAAGGTCAGAGTCAAAGGTCAAGGCTGATTATTGCCTAAAATACTTGCCACCATCGTTATTCAAGGGATTCTCTGTTTAGCTCACCAAGTTTTCCAAGGCCACATAAATTACACTGTCTGTTGAACATGTCTGCTTCTGAATCATCATTGGTTTCATTTTCTGAATACAGGGAACTTTATGCCAGGTTTTATTTTCATTCTAAGGAGTATTGAAATATGTTTTGGTCCCTTTTTATATTCATCAAAGGCAGAGGTTTTTGCTGTCTAAAGCAATCAGTGAATTTTAAATTCACCCATTTAGAATCATGGTGAATGAGAGAAAATAATTTCCCTATAGATCATATGTATTTTTCATATTATCTGTACAGTATATGGGCTATAGATTTTTTGAATTAGATTCAAATGTGAATAATTATAAAGTTTGCACCTAAAGATGTAGAAGAAAGTAAAGAGAAAAAAATTCAACACCCCCCACCCCCACCCCTTGCAATAGAAGCAGATATTGGTTGTCCTGGAAATAGAATTTCTTATGTGACAATGTTATTTAAGAATAAATTTTATTTTTGTAAGTAGTAGTTGTCATTGTAGATTTTACTCATGTGTTCTCTATACTCTCAGTTCTGTTGGCATACCATTACTGTATTTATCAAGGTCATACTCTCATATTTACAACTTGAGGAAATAGCTAACGGTATATGTTTGCATTCCAATTTGTAAAGCACTGACATCAAAAGCAGAAACATTGGAAATGCAAATATATAGGAGAAAAGGGTTTTAATTTACACCGCTTTATGAAATGGGTCTATTTTAAATGAACTGATATGATGTTTCAATGTTCTGTTGCAAAACTACAATGAAAATTTGAACTATTTCTTGTTAAATGATATCAGAATTTTTTTTTCACTGTTTCTGCTGTCTTTTGTATAGACATTCTGCAAAAGTATGTCTTACTGTTCAGTCTCACGCCATCGAGAACATAAACTGCAACCATTAACAAGTTTCAGATTTCAGCTGACATAACAAATTCTTTTTATATTAATATTTAAATATTCTTTAATGGGCATTAGATTTGTCAAATTGGGGCCATTCTAAGGTACAAAGTTTTCCCTAAATCCAAAAAAATAAAAGGTCACAGTTTGTAAAAATTGCCAAGCATTTTTATTTTTGTACAGATACTGTACCATTTGTGGACCTTGGCTTCATTTTTTTTCACCCCAAAAAGTGGGGTAGAGATCACAAAAGTGCAGATCTATATTATTTTAAACAATTTAACCTTTGCGGCCCTTATAATTATTCTTGAGAGGAAATCGGACATGAAGATGAAGCAGCAAAATTATAGTGTACAAAATCATGTTAACCATATTGATGACAAATCTTGCTCATTGGTATAGGCATCATCCTGACAGTTAATTTAAGTGTTTTGTCTGGTTGTTTGTTTGTTTATTTATTTGTCTGTGTCCTGTTGAGAATTTTTCACTCATATTTAGACAACACCACTGTGACCAGTTGTATAAGGTGAAGTTCCACAAAATAATTTAGATTTATACTTGCCGCTTTACTGCCGTAGCAGTGAGGGTTCTTAAACGACGTGCCAACGCCTTCTGCAACATGGGACCTCAAATTTTAAGAACATACGTGATACTTCTCAATAATGTATAATTTTCGTGACATTTTACTTTTCATTCACTTGCATTCTGTCTCTATAAAAAACATCCTGGGGTAATGTTATCATGCCTGTATTTTGATAGTTCCTTTTCGTGGCAAGGGAAAATTTTACAGCAGCTCTAAGATATTATAAACAGTCTATTTAATGTTACTTTACACATTGACATTATACAGCATGATTGAAATTTTTGTTTTTAAAAGTGTGCACCTTTAACTTAAATGCTCGTTTTTCCATTAATATTCAAACTGAAGAGGTCACATGCTTACTGGTACATTGTAAATTGTTTTGAGAAATTTTAAATAATTTTGGCAAAATCCTATCCTAACTATTCCTACCTCTTTATATATGCATTATTGAAGAATGCTAATGCTAAAATAGCAAGACTGCTTTNCATCGTAACTATTCCTGCCTCTTTATAGATGGATTATTGAAGAATGCTAATGCTAATGCTAAAATAGCAAGACTGCTTTTTGTAAACAAATTACCAAGTGGTTAAAATTCTTGTATTTTATGTTAATTTCGTATGCTATTTATGACCTCTTAAAGATGTCATTTTGGGCAATGTGTATAACAGTTTTCAACATTCTATTTGTTGGTGAATAATTTCATGCCCTGACCACGAACAAAATTATAAGGACGGAATTAAATTGGACCTGAAAAACCAGTTTACGACAACCAAACTCTGCTCTCCTCCATTTGTGTTTACCCATGTTGTGCACACCTCATAAGAAAGTGACATAGGTAAATAGTTTTAGAAAGGTTTCAATTTTCCATTTACATGTCTGTGTGAAAATGATAGAACACATGCAGAATTTCTAACCAAATTCTCGACTCTAATTAAGATTGAGAAGGTGCATGAATTGCAGAAATGACAGTTGATGTGCTTTAATGGTTTTATAGAATGAATATAAAGACCTGAAGGATGGTTCCGTGTACTTGAGATTTAAAAATGATTAAAGTCAGTAAATAGATTTAAAGTTTTTCCCTTTTCAAGTGATATGAAGAGGATGCCGCTTCTCAAAAAAATTCTTTTTCTATAAAAGAAAAATTGTTTTTATTCAGAAGATTAATTTGTTTTCTGGAATTTTCCTCNGAATTCTTTCTCTGTAAAAGAAAAATTGTTTTTATTTGGAAGATTAATTTGTTTTCTGGAATTTTCCTCTTAAAGGGACATGGACACGTTTTGAGCTAAATTTTATATTTGCATTTTTGCATGATGTTTAAAATGCTTAATCAAGTTATTTCTAGTGGTCAGCAAAAATTTGAAAGTCAGTTGTTGAGTTACAAGTAAGATCAACTAGCGCTCACAAATCTTCGCTATGTAAACAAGGCTTGAGCCTTGTTTATGTTTACATAAAGATTGCTTCGTAGAAAATATCATGTTTAAAACAATATGAGATGTGGAAAACACTAGAAACTGTTTAATTATGTTTAGAATGAACTTTAAATTCGAAAAAATCTGCTTTAAATGGAATGTTTAGTAGTACATGTATATTCAATATATGAAAGCAAAAACATGATTTAATTGAGCCTTGTTTACATAGCAAAGAATTGTAAGTGCTGTATCTCACTTGTTTATTATCTCCAACATAATGACGTGTCAAATTTTGCTGACTAGTTATGAAATACCCTTAGTCAAAGCATTGTAAACATTAAAATTGGCAATCTAAATTCTGAACATTTTTAGTTGCAAAATGTGTCCATGCCCCTTTAATCTTTAAATAAGTTTTATTGTATATTATTATATATGGAATTTCTAAAAAATTTATTTGTGATATTTTTTTAGTTCATTAAAATAAAAGCAAGTCCACCCACCTACCTGTTATTAGGTAAAATTGGTCAGGTGAGGAACTAAAAGTGAAAGAAAGCGTATTTGGTCTTCTTTGTTGGTCTCGCTACTTTCCATTCCTGTTCTATTCTCTTGTCCTTTTTGCCGCACTCTTTCCTGTAGGGCGCTCTGATTCGTTACTGCTGGTTTGGCGCTCTTTTTTTTGCGCTTTTGACTGACTTGTACCCTTGTTTTGCCCTTGACTCTTTCCCTACTCCTCGCACGCCCCTCTTTATTCTTTTTTCCAGGTCCCACGGTCATGATTCCTCTTCGTTGTCAGTGACCTACGATTACCGGTTCGTCAGTTTTTCCTCAATTTTACACAATAACATCGTTAAAAATTCCAGGGCAATAACTTCTTAGGGTATTGTAATCCCTCCGTTTATTGTTCCTAAAACAACTATGCCTCTAGATCCATAAAGGTTTCATTGCCATCTGATTGAGAGTTAAGAAGAGTAGTCATACAGAGGCTTTATTAGAAAGGGGCCAATAACTCGTAAGGGGTTTGAAGGGGTCAGGTTCAATAACGTTGGGTGATAATTTGAGCGATTCTCGAGAGTTATATGATGAGCATAGTGGCTATCAATAAGTCTTCAAACAAAAAGTCATTTTACAAGGCAGGAATAATAAAAATATAACTAGTGATCCTAATTGTTCGCTGAACATTAGAGGGGCTTTCACCGATACGTTTTGCAAAAAGGATGAGAAGTTAATAAATTTTAAGAAATTCATGGACAGGTAGTATGTGTAAGAACCCGCAAATTATAGTTTACTCCCAATTTTAGTGTCAGAAGTTGAAAAAGTTAAATATGAATGACCTTGACTTTTGACCTTGACAAAAAAATCAAAGTTAATGATTAAGATAAGCTGAAAGTCCCATTGATATCTTAATAGTATAAAACTAATTTTTATATATCATGAAAATCTCAACAACGGAGGTAATATGTCAAAAAGGATATTAAGGTCTTTTTAGAGTCAATACTATTTATGTTATTGTTAAAATATTCAAAAGACTGAAAAATAATTTTTTCAAAATTTTTGATGATGGACCTGTGATTTGTTGACTTTAATGTGAAGGTCAAAGGTCAAGGTTAATTAATACAAGTGGTCATGTTGTTTTATCTTCTTGTTAAGGGTAGAAAGCTGTAGGCATAAATCAGATATTGAATTGACTTTCAGGGGCAGTAATATGTGAAGGGTCCTTAAACTCGTTAAAAAACTTCATGCAAGGGATTTTTATAGTTAATAAATACACTGAAACAGGAGCTTTCTGCGTCTCATATGATTTCAGGTTCAGTTGAGATACGCCGCGTACAAAAACTTTTTGACGTTAGTCATGTAATCTGGAAATAAGGAAGTACGAAGTAACATTCAATTCAAATTAATCAGCAAAAGCAAATTATATAATATAATAGGATAATCGTTAATCATGTATCATGAATATTCCAGAGGAAAACAGATAGAAAAATCCATTTTTTTTTTGAGATTTTTGAGATATAGGACTTTGACTTGACACTACTAATTTCAAGGTCGGTTCTGATCTACATGCAGTGGTCTCACCATAGATTAACGGTAATCAGTTTTTTCAATTTTACATAGAAATCGTAAATTTACGAGGCAATAACTCTTAAGAAACATAAGACAATTCCGTTTTTCCCATTGTACATATCTGCTTACCTCTATCAATAAAGTTTCGTAGCCTCTATTAAATAATAAGATTAAAAGAGGTTTTAAAATATATGAATAGGGCATAAGAAGAGTCAAAGGTCAATGAATGGGTATATTAAGTCTATTTCATCAGATTCCTATATGGAATGAACATAAGTTTTGAAAGTTCGAATACGAATTTTTTTTCGACGCGCGGAAAAAAATAATATAATAATAAGAAAACAGACATGAAATAGAATTTCCACAGAAAGGTGGAAAGAAAACCCTAATAATTAATAACAGTTGATCATAATGTTCGCGAAAATTAGAGGGCTTTTTCCACCCGATATGATTCTTAGAGAAGGATGAGAAAGAATTTAATAATTTGAAATTTCAATGGCGGAAGGAGATGTGTAGAACACGCAGATTAACATATAGCGTCTACCAAACTCAAATAAATCAAGTCGATCAGACACATGGTTGAAAATGTATTTTAAAATATGAAAATGACTGACGAAATATGACTTTGACAAAAACAAGGTCAAAGAACATAAATGCATATAGGAAAGCTGAAAGACATTGATTATTTTATAGTATAGAAAATAAATTTTATAAATACTACATCTACAAAGGAGGTAAGATATGTCAAAAAAGACACATTTACGAAAACCGACTCTTTTTGAGTCATCTCATTAATAATGAAATAGTATTAAACTTTCAAAAGAATTGAAAATATATTTTTATTTTGATATGATTGATTTGACCTTGACTTAATGTGCAAGGTCAAAGGTCTAGGTAATTAATTGCAAGTGTATGTCTTTTATAATTTGTTAAAGTAAAGCTGTAGGCCTAAATAATGATATGGAGACCTTTCCACGGGGAGACACGAACTTCATGTGAATAAAAAAACAGGGTCCTAAGATCCATTCGATTAAACACTCACCTGCAGGGATTTTCTACATATAGTTATGATGCACATGAAGGTTTGCGTTCTCTATGACTTTCAGATATAGTTTGGAGTAGCCATAACAAGCTATATAGAAAGTAGACATTGATATACCGGGGAAAAATGGGGTTAGATTCAATACAAAATTAATCATGCAAAACTGTATTGGACTAGTACTTTTTATTATAAGTTTCAAGGATATTCCGGTAGGAAAGACGTATGAAATGCTATTTTTGATAATTTTGTATATGACCTGACCTTTGACTTGACCCTAATTTTCAAGTCAAAGTATGATTATTGACAGTGGTTCGTGCCATCATTAACCGTTTCTCTCCGGCAAGTTTTTTCCATTTTACATAGAAATCGTAAATTTGTCAGGGGCAATAACTCTTTAAGGGGTATTGAATCTCTTTCGTTTATTGTACCACTATTCTCCTAATTACCTCTATAATCCAATAAAGGTTTCGTTGCCATCTATATGCCAGTTTTAAAATAGAAGTAGTTTATAACGGGTTTTTAGCGGGCATAACCCAGGTAAGGGGTTAAGTCAATGACGTGGGTGATAATTAATATTTTCGAGATGTCCTTGATGAACTATAAAGTCTTTGATCATTTGAAACAAAGATTTTTTTTTGACGGCGGAAAAATAATAATATAAGAACTAGTGATCCCTAATTGTTCGGAACAATTAGAGGGTTCAAACCCGTATGTTTGAAAAAGGATGAGAAAGATTTAATGATTTAGAAAAATGTCATGGGAACGCGAAGGTATCTTGTGGTAAGACGCAATTTCTAGCGTCTACCCTCAAATGTCAGTGTCAGAAGTTGAAAATGTTTTAAATAGATACCTTGCATCCTGTTGACTAAGAAAATATTCAATGGTTAATGATGTATAGATTGAAAGCTGAAAGTCCTTGATATCTTTAATAGTATCAAAGAAACTAATTTATAAATATCATAAATCTATAAGGAGGTAAATTGTAAATGAGATTTAATGGGTCTTTTTAGAGTCATCAATATTAAATGTTATTTAAATATTCAAAAAGACTTTGAAAATACTTTTTTTTAAATTTTGATGATGACCCTTTGACTTTGGAGACCTTGACATTTAATGTGAAGGTCAAAGTCAAGGTTTATGGCAATGGTCCCATGTCTTTTCTTGTTATGTAAGCTGGTAGCCTAAATAATGATATTGGAGACTTTCAGGGAGTAATATGTGTAAGGGTCCTATACCTTTCGGTTAAACTAATGCAAAGAAGAAGTTTTTATAGTTAATGATCTTTGAAGGTTTGTGCTTCTCATCGTTTGGTTCAGTTGGAGTACAATGATAAGCCTTTTTGACGTTAGTCATGTAATTCGGAAATGGGGTCTTAAAGTTCAGGAATTTCAATTATGCATGTAAAAGATTTATATAATAATACTTCTGCTTATAATGTTGCCCAAGAATATTCCTGTAGAACAGTATGGAAAAATGCTTTTTTTTTGAGATTTGGAATGACTTGACGCATTTACTTGCTAATTTTCAAGTCAAAGGTCACTGACTCTCATTGCAGTTGGTCAGTGCCCATAGATTACGGTCTTCAGTTTTCCCATTTTACATAGAAATGTAAAATTTAAGTTGGGCCAATAACTCTTTAAAGGGTCATTGATCCCGGTTCATTTATTGTATCCCTAAAAGTTAAAATTGGCTTATAATTCTACAGGTTTCATTGCCTTCTTGAGGAGTTAAGAGGATAGTCATACTGTTTTTATGAGGGCCAAGTATCCGTAAGGGGTAATAGGTAATAACGTTGGGTGATTTGAGGATCCGAGAAGTCTATACTATGAGCATAGGCATGCTTATCAAAAGTCTTGAAACAAAAGCATTTTGACGGCAGGATTAATTAAATATAATGTGATCCTAATTGTTCGCGAACAATTAGAGGGCTTGTCTCATCCGTATATGTTTATGAAAAAAAAGGATAAGAAAGATTTAATAGAGTTTTTAGAAAAAGTTTTATGGATCGATAGGTAGTATGTGTTAAAGAACCAATTTCTTAGCGTCTACTCAAATTTAGTGTCAGTATGGGTGAAGAGTGTTTTTTAAAATATGATACCTTGAATTTTGACCTTGACAAAAATTCAGTCAATGATTTAGATGTAAGCTGAAGTCCTATTGATTTTTAATAGTATCAAAGAAACTAATTCTATAAATAGCAATAAATCTCACAAAGGGAAGTAATATGTCAAAAAAGATATTAAGTCTTTTTAGAGGTCAAATAATATTTATGTTCTTTTAATATTCAAGACTATTGAAATAAAAAAAAAAGTTAAAATTTTATGTGACTTGACCTTAATGCTGAGGTCAAAAGGTCAAGGGTAATTAATTGAGTGGTCCAGTTGTATTTTCTTTGTTTATGTAATCTTGCTAATAATTGATATGGATGACTTTCAGGGACGTACTATGTTTAAGGGTCTAGATCCTTGTTAGCTCTACTTCAAGGGATTTTTATGTTATGAATACTGAACGGTTTTGCGTCGTCTATTCTTTCGGTT
>CAJDSM010025206.1:0-11591 GCA_903981925.1 Ostrea lurida | reverse complement strand
TAGTTTTAATAGGCTTATAGCGGGGGTATGTACAAATCATTGTTTTGTTTTTGATACAAAAGAATGTTTGTATAGTTTACTTATTGGATTGGTAAGGAGTTGAATAAATTGAAGGGGTCTTTAAACAAATAGGTGTTTACATTGTTTAGCAATATACACGTACATGCTCATACTAGCTGATGATATTGTAACATTGTTTTAATATATTATATAATATATTTTCAGGGTTTTCAGGATATTGAATCGGAGCATGAGTCGGTGGTAATGGGACTATATCGATTTGAAAATCAAAATGCAAGTTCTATAAGAACACTCCTAGTAACTAAGTGTTTAACGGACTCGGAAGATGAGCTGGAGAGTGAGTGTGAGTTGGCAGAAGAATCCATCCAAGAAGAATGTGATACTGTTGTAGTCAATCCATCTGGTTCCACTCCATCCACTTCAGAGGATACACATTTAAAAGCCTCAGTGGATAATGTCTGTAAGAAAGTTCAGCAAGTCACTGTCTACGAAAACGGAGCATTGAGGGAGAAAATGATTGAAGTAGATGCAGAAGACAAAGATTGTCTTGAAATCAACAGCACTATCACGTACAGTCAAGCTTACAGAGATGCAGAAGATGACATTGCTTCCACCAGTGTGGAAATGGATGCAAAAGCAGATGGGGAGAATTGCAATGTTGCAAAATGCTCACCTTCAGATTTAAAACTGAGGACAGTTAATTCTGATGCTTCTATGAAGAGTGTTGACAATACCTGTTCAGTGTGTAAGGCGTCTGACTGTGAACATAATTGTTACAGGGGGTTGTTTACCAGCGGGTCTGTTTATGGCTATCCCCTTCAGTCCAATATACTCTTCAGTACTGATCGCTCTCATGTGATCGAAGGGCAGAACCCCTTCCCAAACCATAGGACTGTTCCACGGAGCAGAAAGGAGAGGACATCTTCCACCAACCTCCCTTCCACTTCAGAAAACACTGCTAGTCAACGAAAGTGTAAATTTCCTGATAAATATTTAATTTTTACTCGAGGATCAGAGACCTTTACTCCACATCAGATCGGAATCAAGAGGATGAAGTCGTTAGAGAAGGTGACTGGAAGCCGAGTGCAGGTGATGCCTAACGTAGAGGACAACCTGCATGGAATGGATCACCAAGGCTACGATGATGTGGATCATGTGATTGAACTCCATGGTCACATTATCGGATTGAGTCTATCTCCTGACGATAGGTAAGTATTCAGTTATGGCCCCACATCTTTGATTGTAATCATAGCGTCTATATTCATTTGTCCAGCCATTTGTTTACCACTTAGCATGGCAGACACATTATAATGACTTTGTTGTCTTGTGTCTAAACTCATGATGGGATGGAGTCATACATTTACAAAAATGTAGTATTTTATATAATTTATCACTTTTGCACAGGTACTTGTATGTGAACTGTAGACAGTGGCCCAAGAACTATACCATAGAAAACCCGTTCTACCCCCCACCTATTGCCCAGGAGATCGACATCCATGTGATTGACCTGTTGAAGATGAAAAAAGTGGGCACCATGCACCAAGCTCACAAAGCTTACACTCCTAATGACGAGTGCTTCTTCATCTTTCTGGACGTTTCCAATGAGTATGTAGCCAGGTAAGGGAAGGTTTTGAATACAAATAGTTAGAAGTACTCAGATACCACACTTTTCAGATGGTGCTTAGATTCTGCTCTCTTTATCAGAACATTATGTGTACATGTTCATGACCATGGAGAGTGGGAGATTGAACTTGATTGTAGTGGCTAATGATCTTATTTGACACAAAATCATACACAAATCATGCATGTTATTTTAAAATCATCCTATGCTAGCTGCCGTCATCACCTGATAAACCAACAAAGAAAGCATTTTATTGTTTAGATAACTTCCACATGGTACCGTCTTTCAGTGATTTATATGCTCACATGTAATACGTACATTGAGTCACACTCATGTTTTTTATTTGATTAAAAAAATTTCCATCAATTGCCAGTTACAGACTCCCAAATTTTTTGCTTTGATAATTCGACACAATTTAAAAATATGACTTTTAAAAAAAATAAGCCCCCAATTTACCAAAACTTGAAATAAGACTTGGCTTATTTTCAAGGATTTAGATTATCTAACTTGAGTTTACTAGTTAAAAGGGGGAGGGGGGATTATTGGGATTCGTTGGTCAAAATATCGGGTGCTTGTGATTTTTGTGGGCATAAAATTTTGTGGATTTATCAGAAAACATTGTTTTATTGATACATGTATATCATTTTGTGAAAAACTTCTCTATGTTTCTTTAATAGCAAACATTATACTTTAATCGATGGTCACAGCCATAAAACAACATAGTGTATGTTAAAAACTGATGAAATTATAATAAAGTGCATCTTCTGTTAATAATTTTCAGTGGAGCTGAGGATAAGCACGGCTACATATGGGATCGTCACTATGGAATCTGCCTACAGAAATTTCCTCACACTGATGTAGTCAATAGTGTGGCGTTCAACCCGCGTGACCCAGAAACTCTGGTGACGGTCAGTGATGACCACTCCATTATCGTGTGGAGGTCTAGAAACAGAGACAGACAGATCAGGGAGCAGGAGTCACGAGGCATGAACAGCATGTGCTACAACAGCTGACAATCGTAGAACTGTGTCTATTTTGCTGATAGAGAATGCAAACTTATGCTGAATTCATAAAAAAGATAACAAATTTCTTGTGTTACTATATTGCATTCTATTGCATATCCCAGTGTATTTTTATTTTATTTTTTTAGTGAAAACCTGCGTGGATTTTTCCCTTAGCATGAGATTTTTATTTGTCCGAGTATAGTATATTTATTCTGATTGCTCAATTGGGCTTTTTGATCAAATTTTGTACTCCATCTGGTTGTACAAGTATAAACTTTTAGCTTAACAGACTTTTATCATGCATTAAACATATATTACATGGCTCTGAGGGCATCATACCAGAATATTTGCCTTGAGGTGACATGAAAGCTCTGGGGTGTTATGTTGCCCATGCAAAAGGCTACGTAATGTCCCAGAAGTTTCTTGTCACCTCAGAGCAAATATTCTGGTATGTCATCCAAAAAACCATGTTTTATACATGTATGCTATGTAACATTTTTAAACAGAAGCGAAAGTTCATTTATCTTTTCAACAAGTTAAATTCACTGACACATATATACAAGTGTAGGATCTCCTTAACTGTCAATGATAATTTACATGCATGCAACTATTGTTAAAATGCATCATGTGGTGGCAGAAATTTCAAAAACCCAAAAAATGCATTTGGAAACCATATCTAAAAGAAATTGTACATCTCTTCGTAAATTTTCCCTTTTGAATTTTCCGTCCCGACTTCCGATATGTCAGTTCTGTAATGTTTATTTTAGACTCCTCACAGGTCATTAGTGCGTTTACTCATGTATTGATGACTTTGGTTGTGTTGGTGGAATTCTTAAGTAATTTGAATTGAGATGAAAAAAACCTCAGATGTTATTCTGTCATTTTGAATATCACAGTAGCTGGTGTATTTACATCTCAAACCCAAGGAAATTATTGTTAAGAATACATGCGAGATTGATTTTGATGTATTAGGGTTGTATATATAACTGTTTCTGGTATTTATACATGTAAAATGCTTGCAGGAGGGTGTTAAAACCATTTCCTGTGTGATTAAGCAGTTTTAAGGGCAAACAGAGAAAAGTATTCAATTTAGGACATAACGAGAAAATTAAAGCAAAAAAATGTCATAAAGAATTATTCTCATAGTGTGTCTATTGAATTTGCGTAAGTTGTAGAGAAGAAGTTGAATTATCCAGGAAAAGCAAGTGTACTACAGTACTTGCAATACAGTCAAAATACAGTTGAACTTCATTATCTCAAATACTGATATCTCGAATACCATGGCTATGTCGAAGTGGTTCTCTAAGTATTTTACCCCGATATCTTAAGTTTTTTCTCAGTCCCATTGAGTTTGAGGCTTTATTGTACCGGTAGGTCAATAATGACTCACTTTATCATAAATTAGGATGGGCATGTTCAAGTTGGGATGGAAGGACAAATAAGCTATATATGATAAAGTGTATTACAGCCATATCTGCATACACACTTCTGTATATGAAAAGTTATCCATGTAATTTATACCTGATAGGGTCACACAAAGTTCTGCTTTTAAAAAATCTCGAAAACGTGGTTAAAGAAAAGAGTATGTAATTTGATATGAAAATGCTACTAATCAGTGTAGGTTTAATTATGTTAATTGGTCTCTGTACTAGGGATCCAGATTGTACATTAACAAGAGCGACGCCAACGTAGCAATATATGCCCGTCATGGCCCAGACAATGGCAAAACCACTGTGCATTGTGACCTTGACCAATGAACTTGGCTCAAGGTCATGATGCATCCTTAGGTCTGGGGCAACAAATCTGTGAAATATTATTGAAATCCCTGCATTCATTGAAAAGTTATGGCCTGGACAATGTTAAAACCACTATGTGCATTGTGACCTTAACCTTGCTCAAGGTCATGATACTTCCTTGGGTCTAGACCAACAATTCTATGAAATATTCCAATCCATGCACTCAGTGAAAACTTGTGGTCCGGACAATGTAAAAACCACTATGTGCATTGTGACTTGTCATTTGACAGTGACATTGACTCAAGGTCATGACACTTCCTTGGGTCTAGACCAACAAGTCTGTGAAATATTTCAATTCCATGCACTCGGTGAAAACTTATGGTCCGGACTTGGTTAAAACCACACGATGTGCATTTTGACCAGTGACCTTGATTCAAGGTCATGACACTTTCTTGTGTCCAGGACAACAATTCTGTGAAATATTATTCCAATCCATGCACTCAGTAAAAAGGTATGGCCTGGACAATGTTTAAAATATGTGTAGTGACCTTGACCTTTGACCAATAACCTTGGATCAAGGTCATGACACTTCCTTAGATTCAGGGCAACAATTCTGTGAAATATTGTTCAAATCTACAAAGAGGTTCAGGAGTTATGGCCTGGACAAACTATTTCGGACGGACAACGCCATAACATAAAACGCCCGTCTGAAGACAGGCGTATAAAAAGAAATGAAACTATCACATCAGACATTACTAAAATTCATCAATAAAACGATTACATTGTGTCGACAAAGAATGTAGTGAGATTGAACTTCTAAAAATTGTACCAAGGACACACAGGTGAGCTCTGTGGTCCTGTCCATGAAACTCTGATTCCATACTTCAATCTTACACCTCCAGAAATCGAAGATTTGGGGGCATTTAGTTTTTGGTCTGTCAATCTCTCTGTGGCAAAAAACTTGAACCATAAGAGGTACAACTTTCATATTTGGCATATATATATATTCCTTGTGGTAAGACCTTTTCATTAGTACCAAAATCTTTGACCTGTTAACATTTACATTGACCTACTTTTAGAAATCTTCACTGGTGTAAAAGCTGATGCACATACCACCGGGTACCTATAAGCCACATTTTTTAAATTGCAAAAGATATTGTTTTTATATTAGGCATGCACTTTTTGTGAGAAGACCTTTCCAATGATACCAGATCTGTTGACTTTGAGATTGACCATTGGCCTGGTTTTTGGAAATTTTCAAATAAACTGACTTTTGTCATATCTTTTGCAACTTTTAAAGTACAGCTTTCATATTCGTCATATGTATTCCTTGCAGCAGGACCTTCTATTGGCAACTTTGTTGACCTTGAAATATTACTTTACATACTCAATATTGCTACAAAAGTTTCAACTACAATGTCATGCAGTTCCACTTTGTTGTAATCCAGGAACAATGAAGTGTTTTACAAACACATACATTTTGTAATTATGAAAAATACCATTTTAGAATAGAAGAATTATTAATCTGACAAGATCTTGTTTGTGAATCTTTTTCTTATAAATATCTTTTATTGGTATAATTGAGATGTCATATTTGAGCATCTATGCTGCACATATGCATTTGAGAAAATATATATTGTGTCGGTATTAATGCAAGAAAAAACTATGCAGTATCTAATTAATACATGCCTATGGTGATTATGACTCTCTTCTTGAATTTTAATAGTGAAGTTCAATCCATGCAGCCACAAGAAACTGGCTTACATTGTCACACCTCAAATTTGTGATACTCATGTAAACTACTTGGTACAGGCTCTTGATTAATTCTCAAGCAATTATTTATACCTCAACAATAAATTTATAGTTTGTTCAATGTATTAAGATTTGCAAATGTACCATATTCCTCATTTACAATTTTCTTGGATTGATAAAATTTTTCTCCCACATTGTCTTGTTTTCTTGTATAGTTTGATATCAATAGTTGCAATTGTAATACAATTTCTTATTGCCAATGTAATACAAGTGACAATGTTTTTCACTGGATGTTATTTGGCATTCAAATTTAAATCAGCCGAGTGGTTTTTGAGAAGATGAAAATGGGAAATTTTTGTATTAAAAAAAAGATTGAAGACAAAACTTGATCAGAATACCTCCGACACTTGAGGAAATGTCTCAGGCTAACTAAAAGGTAGATCTGTATTTACACTCGGTGAATGGCATTCACCTTATAGAGGTGGAAAAGTGAAAATACAGATATAACACCGAAGTCTAGCTAATGTATTTATACATTGTGAATTAGATATTTTTCTAACGAGTGGATCAGTCGCTCTCTAATATCTCTCATTTTTCTTTGTGTGCTACATAGTCCTGCAGCTAATTTATGCACATGTTGTACTAGTAATCACTATCATTGAAAACAGGATATGGTTTCATAGAAATGTTTATTCTTCATCATTAGTGAACCGAGATTTATTATTGCTTCTTTATCAATACACATTTAAATGTTCTATTTCACTACACACATTGGGTCTCTATCCAAACACATGCATCATTTGGAAATTGGAATACATGTCTGTAGTAATTAAGGAAGAATGCTACACTAGAGAAATTAGTGGAGGATATGCATTACATTTTGATATAGAAAAACTTATGTACTTAAAATTTATATAGTCAAAAAAGCAGTTTTAGTGGAAAATAATCCAATGTTTTTTTTAAAAAAACCTTTTGACTCAAACTTGCAATCTACAGTTCAGCAGTCGACACAGGTCTACTGTCTAACTGAGCTACTCAGCTAGGCATTTAAATGTTAAAAGAAAAGACAATAGTTTTAAAAGGAAGTCGGTCATTATAATGATGTAGTATACCCGGGGGGGGTCTCAACCTATACTTTTGGGTACAGACGTCCCGCTGAGATTTTCAAACCACCCCCCATAAATCAATATTTTTGAAACCATACCCATTCATATATTTCCGCTGAAAATTCTGACCCCATCATATAATTGTGACCTATTCATGTATAGTTGCCGCCCATTCAAGTAAGTGCATATTGTAATTATACCCGGGTTTTGATTATATTTCGGGGAAAAATGTTCAAATATTTTATGATTATAAACCTTATTAGAGGATGAACTCCAGCAAATAAATTGGCATATTAAAAATTGTTTACTCATTGATATAATAGATTGATGAAAATGGCACCCCATTGATATATTTGACTTGTCAAAAAAAGCGATCCATACCAGCGGCACGTCTGTGTATAGCAAAATATAGGAAGAGGTCCCCCCGGGGTAGTATACCACCTTAACATCTTCAACATCCTGCATTTTATGTCAGTATTCCAGTGCACACCTCTCCATCCCCTATACACAAACACATTTCAATCGCAATACACACTGCTGTCCCAATATACATGTATTTTGCAGTTCACATGTACACTTCTCTATCCCAATCCACACTTAGCCTGGTTCCCTGTCCCATACTCTAAGCTCCGCGTCACAAGGGCCAGGTGGAATACAATCGATTCAAGGCTAAATTGCCCCGAATCTTTTGCGCATTTCAAATTTGAAAAATTGCGACGGTCTGTTATCAGTGGAATTGTTAGGATTGTAATGAGTATAAGTGATTCGGACTGTTTATTAGCATAATTAATCTGGGAATACCACGATTCATGGTATTACTATGGATAAGCATTGCGTTTGTGATTGTTACACATTCTTTGAGCCTTAATTTTAATGCACTCTTTTGAGGTGCAGAAACCCTTTAGGGTAGTGATGCAAATAATAATAATAATAATAATGATTGGTTTTTATATAGCGCTTTATCTACCTACATGTAGGTACCCAGAGCGCTTTACAATACATTTTTCATTACATACAAATCACAGTAAATCCCCATATACACTTGCTTATATATATTTTAACTGATATTAAAAGTATGTTATACTGATTTTTTTTTAAATATACAAATATTCCTATTACTTTAACAAATATTTGTATCATGGGATGTGGTATTGCATACAACGTGTAAAAGCATATTGTATGATGCAGCTTTTTCAAGACCCAATAGAAGTCGAATCCAAACAAATGCCAAAATGTTTTCCCAAAACAAACCTAGAAAACAAAGTTAACTATATATGTATTTTATTAAGGTCCTGTGAACAGATGGAAAGTTGTATCATGGATTATGCAATAAATGATCATTCAACAAACGTGTGAAAAATAAAATGAAAGTACATGTATCTTGTGTCCTTCATCTGATGTACATGTATCTAACAAGACAGTTTCTACAGCACTATACACACAAACTCCTTTAGGGTAATACTGTTGGCTGACAGTTTTGATATACAGAAAATAGAAGTACATTTACATATCGATGGGGGAAAATTCTTCTTTAAAAGAAAAAAATGAGCAAGGCAAGCACCGATTGAAATTTTGAGTTCTTCAGAACAGTGTATGAAATCATGATAACTGTTCTTAATGGAAAACATCATCTGCATGACTTTTCTGAAAGATTCATTTTCTGTTAAGTACAGGCAATATGAAGTGAAGTAGAGAACTGCAAAAATGATTTCTCAAACAATGAATTGTAAAGGTTATTGGCTTTCTCTGGACCCCGAGTAAATATGTACAATTTGGACAACAATTTGAGACAAATACAGATCTTTACCCACTGATAAATTAAATGCAACAATGATTTGAGATCTATGATAACCACAAAGTCTATCTGTGACTTTAAATGGTCTCAACTATTGGTATTGCTTTCTTTAATGGAGTATATTGGTCCATTTCCATGCAACAAATTCTGGTTCTGTTTGAAAAAAATAGTTCTTTTGACAAAGAAGAAAATACAACTTGTACATTAGCTTCAATGATACTAGGAAAATTTGTAACCCTAAAATGCTGCAGTTTGCATGAATAGGGCATGGAAAACAAGACAATACACAAAAAATATCAAAATAATTCTGCAATTAAAGTAAATACGGCTTCAAAAATTTGATGTACAGTATTCATTTCCATATCAGTGAAGTAGTTACCCAGTCTTTGAAAATAACTTTAGTTTTCCATGACTTGTGCAAGAGAGAAATACCTCCATAGTTTATAAAGGTGCCAAGATCAAATCCAGTGAGGGACGGCAATCGTTTATTAATTTACAAAGTATACTAAAATTTTAACTTCTGTTAACTTACTTCATAAAGATTAGCAGTGTCCTGGCCACAGGATCATGAAACATTTCAGCTTAAGTCAAAATCTGAATATTGCAATGAAATGACTGTGAAGTCAATATTTCAAAAAATATTGTTATTCATTATTGCTTCATAAAATTATTAGTGTGTGCAAATTGAGAGTTTAAGTTCAAAAGTAATGAACAATTTACAGGTGATTGAAATTTCGACTTAAGTCCAAGTTCGTTTCATGATCTCGGGGCCTGGATTTCCATATCTTAACAGACAGTGTGGTAAATATAAGTTTATCTACTACCTCATGTGTGACTTTAAAGCAACTGTATATATGAATTCTCATATATGTTTCTGTGCTATGCACCAATAACAAATCAGCAACACAGAAGCTAAATCAAAGTGCGAATCTTTGCTTTAAGTACAGTTCCCGAAACGTTCTTCTTTCCTACTTCAATGGCGAGAGAACACACGCAGAGCGCACTGTGATTGCTATAATTTAATTTTATTTCACGTGATCACCTAGCGCTGATTCTCATTGGTTAAAACACCTTTTAAGAATGAGGTGATTTTTCCGATCACGTACCTGAACAAAAATATAATGCTCCTAATGGTAATTGTTTTGTTGTTGTGATATAAAATTAAGATGATAAGAAATAAAATCTTATATTTTTTTTCGGGTGATATGCAGGTTATCACCGAGATTTTAGACGAAGCGCATTGATGAGTTTTACCGTCTAAAATTCGGTGATACCTGCATCACAAAAAAAAAGCATAGATTCATTTCTTATATGAACTATTCATTTGGAATGTTTAGGATTTTTTCTTTATGATTGTTCTATTTCATAATTGGGAAAAGTAGATGCATGCATAAATGAATTAATTAAGAATCTGAAAATGGTAAAGTGGTAAAGTAGAACGTTTCAGGGACTGTACATACAGTAAAATCTCGAATAGACACAAATAAATAAGTACAATGGGTCTTGTGAAAGTAAGAATCCTATCACACTTCCTGGGCTATTTTTTCTTTTTCTTGCCCGCGGTTTCTGGGACTATTGGGGGTAATGTAGTTCTTTGTTCCTCCAAGCGACTGGACTGCACTTTTTGAATTAAACTGAAAAAGTCTTCATCGGGTACGGTGGGGGCGGGTCTAGGTGGGGGCATTGCACTTCTCTGGTCCTCAATTCTGCTACCCTGTAAATTACAAAAGGAGATGCAGTCAGTGTACCCTATCGTCTCAAAAATTAAGTCAAAATGGAGTTCTATAACAAGAAATGACAAAGAGAGAGAGCAAAGGAACACAAACAACTCGTGTACAATCTAGTTAGTCTCTGTTTACAAATCAAGCTCCCCAAACATTTATACACTTTTGCCATTGTTCTGTCCATACTGACACACATGGCCTAAGCCACTACCTGACATACTGTGTAACATAGTTCATTACTGTCCTGTAACATTTCAACCACTTACTGATTGAATTTCAAGACCTTTACATATTGATATCATGGCGTCATACACCACACCAAATAGTAGTCAGCAAGCATTTCATGGAAAGTAAAAAAAATTTCTCTCTTAAAGCTGTTGATACATATACACTGTAATTGATTTTAAAAACCTGTACATCAGAACATGGTTCTGACAATATATGATTGTGCAAAATTTCATCTGAAAGATGTAGTTTGCTAACATTTTGATCAATACTCGTACATGTTTGTGTAGGATGTCTTTAATATTTGCATGTCAGATGGATATAATGGGTACAAAACATCTAAAGCAAACTGCCATCCTTACTGGTATAACAGAATTCCCATTTACCTGACAACGCATCAACATTTCGAAGAAGGCATCATCTGGTTCTTCGCTTGGCTGACTGTGTAGGTACTGATTGATCACTTCCTGTGAGTTTAATCCTGGATACCGGGGAAGTTCAGCTCGTTGGTCGTTCATTCGTGAACTCTGTATTCCAGCAACCATATCCAGAAATTCTTCATTACCTGCAAATACTTTTAAAATTAACTTCTGTCCTGAAACAAAAA
>CAJDSM010025203.1:0-11122 GCA_903981925.1 Ostrea lurida | reverse complement strand
CTTTGCTATGGCAGATATTTAGCAGAAAAATCGTCGGGCACGTCGGCGAGTTGAGCCGTTGTTGCATTACTCGTCATGTTGAATAACGTTGATTATGTCGGAGCATCGGCGGAGTTATCTACCTTTGCTCGGTGGGCGTGGTTTCGCGATACGTCAAACATTTTTGGAGAATATATATGAAATCCAAAGCGCTATCTCCATATACCAGTATTTTATATGTTAAACTCATGTGCTACCACGCTTCAATGACCAAGGAACTCTGACTATTAAAAACAATGTAAAACAACTCTTTTATTTGTCTCTAAGAAATGTTTTCGCCACCTTCTCGTCGTAAAAATTAACAAAGATAGCGGAACAAATCGCGGACATCAAGCTCATTCGCTGCGGAGTTTTCGCGTATTTTGTCCAATCATCAAGCACTGGGTCATACGTCCAGATCTCGTCTTCCTTGGCGTTATGGTGCTCGTGTCCGAGGGACAGAATCAGTCCCTGAAAACTGAGGTAGTGGCCCACGGAGCGACCGCTCAGGGTGGAGGATAACATCGTCCACTGGGTGGCGCTCGTGTCGTAACACTCGATGGGGATTTGTCCGTGAAGCGGAACCCCCTGACGGGGAATACCGCCGAGGACAAATACCTTCTTCTGAAAAAATACCATCTCGTGGAGTCTTCTGGCGTAAAACATTCCCGGGAGGGTCTCGTACGTTCGGTACTGCGGGTGAAAGATGGTAAACGAGTTCGTGGGCTGGCGGTCCTGACTGGACACGCCCCCCGAGAGGTAGATTTTATTTTCGACTGTAAGGGCTGCTAGGGAATGTAGAGCCGTTGGTAGGGACGGTAACTCCACCCACGAATTGGTCTCCACATTGTAACATTCGACAGAGTCCATAATGGTGAACTGCTCAGTGGAGCCTCCGAAGACATACAGACAGCTCCCATGGGCTACTAAAGCGAAATCTATACGAAGTCTTCGCATCGGGCGCAACTCTTGTCCTGACAGATGACGGGGGTCAAACCGGAACAATGAACTCAAAAGGGATCCGCCCCCAAAATCCACCACTCTACAAATGTATATGAAATTGTCTATGACTGTCAGTCGACAATCCCGACTTCCATTCAAGTCGGAAAAGAGTCGGTAGAATATGCCGGTCACGTGATCGTGTGATGTAATTTGAAATGGTACATACGAGGAACTATTGTGAGGTTGGATGAGGACGAGGGTAGGGATTTCTGTGCGGATGTTGGATCGTTCCTCGATTACGGGATGGCCCTCTCGGCAGTCCAGATGGTATTTGAACCCTTTAGTCACTAAGTGTAGCGCACCCAGACAACGTTTCATCAAGTCGCTCTCCTGGACCAATCCGAGCTCACGTTCCGACATCAATGGAAAACGCACATGTGTAAGCACAGTGATGCAGTCAATAGATATTCGTGAGGGATTGTATTTAAACCAATTGTCTAAACACTGAAAAATCTTGAACTCGGAGCTTGCCCGGAGCATATTGGATGATAGGTATTTCACCAAAGCGGTAGAATCCAGCTTAAGAAAACTCTGTGTCTCCGAGAACTCGGCAAAGTTGCTGAGAATCATGCTGTCCCAGTGCTCTAAAACTTTGTCCAGCGAATACGTGTTCGCAATAGACAAAAAATCTTCAGCGTTCTCGAACGTCATGAGGGAGATGATGAAATCGCTGCACAGCTGGAGGGCGGCGGACACCTGTAAGTGACTAGCTGTGTTAATGGCTTCCGTCAGGTTGTCGTATTGCAACGGCAGCTCCCCGCTGTAGATGAAGTCAATAATCAACTGTAAGCCGTCTGCCGTCACACCCTTTAGATCCACAGAGTCCTGCTTGCTTTCCGCCATACCGCCCCCAAACATGACCCGGAAGTAATCACTCGTGGCGGCTAGCACGGCCTTGTGTACCTAAAAATAGATGTAATCTACTTAGTTTAATTTCTGCCGTTGATAAAATCCAAAGAATTTTTATACTAAGTGTACTTCAGTTTGGGTTTACTTGATTTGCACACACTTGCAACATTTAATGGTGTGCGACTCTCGATCAGGGTGCACATAAATCGCCTGCTTGTTGCATGATGGATATATAGTGAGAGCATTTATCAATTACAGAGAGCCATTAACCTCATGGGGACATTGAAGTCATGAGAGATTAATCACCCGAATAAATTCCCCTTCATTGAAATACCGACTAATATCAGATTGGACCCTGAAGTTATATAGTTCAAACTAATTAACAGGTGGCATTTCAGCTCTCCGACACATTCGACTCTCGAACACGCGGTTGAACTTCCAACTGACACACCTTCTGCACGCAAAGAATGACAATTTTGTAAGAAGAGTTCTAAAAGTTTTTAAAAGTTGTCTCGCACAAATCTGACTTTAAAGTAATAATCAACAACTCGTAGTCAAAAATCTTACATTGAATTCTCTCATCAGACGGCGCATTAAACGAGCTTCTGCTTCTCTTGCACTTTTTGTGCAAGAATCTTGTACAACTTCTGGTCATGAATACCACAGAAGCTTACAGATGAAGTCGGACCATAGTTACTGATTATCCACTCCAGCAAAATGACTTAAAATAGCTGTCATGAGGTTCAGACTAATTAACTTTGAAACATGGAAGTTAACAGAGTTCAGTATAATTACCTGAAATGATTTTTCCCCCGCTGAGACCTTGAAGTCGCACAGCTCATTCTGGGACCTAAGGTTATTGAGTTGCTGTATCACTTTGTCACCATAGCCCTCCGATTTACTCTGTGCGTTCATCCTACCATGCTTACTGCCTGATCCCTGGCTGTGAACAAGCAGTGAAGTTTTATACAATACAGAAACGTTTATATTATAGCCTGAATCCATATAACAAGGATAGACAAACTGTTCAACCCTGTATACATGCATCAGGGATATACATTTTAATCATTTTCTTTCAATTCAACCCCTCAAAACATAATTAGCCCTTACCTCCATCACTTTCCATACTGTTATTCACTAATAACAGCATTTTTCACATAATATTATTATCAGACATCTGAAGTGGTAATTCTAAATCCATCAAATCAGACATTTATGCTTGCATATAATTACAGTCGAACCTTGTTATCTTGAACCCGATGAGACCATCGAGATATCCGTAGATTCGAGATATCGAGGGTAAAAATACTAAGAAAATAGGTGGTTGGGACTTCCAAATCAGTTTGACATAACCATTTGGAATCAAATACTGTAAGATGAAGGGAGAAAATGCAGTGTAGCAGACCAAAATTCGAACCCAGGCCTCCAGATAGTTAATATGTATCCCTTCTCTACTCATCATCATGACTCAGCAACCATTAGTGGCTGACACGCACTCATCAAGATGACTCAGTCACCTTTACTATTGCCAAAAAAATGGTCGATGTCTATCAACACAACACAACAGCCACATGTGGTCAATGTTCACACATCAACACATACAACCACATGTGGTCAATGTCCACACATCAAACACAACACAATAGCCACATGTGTAATATCCACACATCAACAACAACATTCACATGTGGTCCAATTCCACACATCAACACACCAACACAGCCCCATGTGGTCAATGTCCAGCACATCAACACAACACAAACAGGCCACATGTGGTCAAATGTCCACACATCAACACAACACAACAAACAATGTGGTCAATATCCAACACCATCAACAACAACAGCCACATGTGGTCAATGTCCACCACATCAACACAACGCCACATGTTGTCAATGTTCCACACATCAACACAACAAACAGTCACATTGTGGTCAATAGTCCACACATCAACACAACACGCCACATGTGGTCATATCCACACATCAACACAACCCACATGTGGTTCACACGTCACACATCAACACAAGCACATGTGATCAATGTCAACATCAACACACACCACATGTGGTCAATGTCCACACATCAACAAACACAACAGCCACATGGTCAATGTTCACACAATCAACACAAACACAACAGCCCAATGTGGGTCAATGACCACACACAACACAACAGCCACAATGTGGATCACAGTCCACACATCAACACACACACAACAGCCACATGTGTCAATGTCCACACATCAACACAACACAACAGCCCACGTGGTCAAGTGTCCCACTTCACACAACACCACATGTGTCATATCCACACATCAACACAACAGCCATATGGGATCAAAGTCCACACATAAACACAACAGCCAACATGATCAATGTCACAACATCAACACAACAGCACATGTGATCAATGACCAACACTCAACACAAACGCCAATGTGATCAATGACCACACATCAACACACAGCCATATGTGGATCAATGTCACACACATCAACACAACAGCCACATGTGGTCAGGCCACACATCAACAACAACAGCCACATGTGATCAATGACCACACATCAACACAACAGCAACATGTGATCAATGACCACACATCAACACAACAGCCACATGTGATCAATGACCACATCAACACAACAGCCACATGATCAATGTCCACAACTTCAACACCAACCAGCCACATGTGTCATGACCACATATCAACACAACAGCAGCAGTCTGTCCAATCTACACAACACCACATGTGGTCAATGTCCACCAGTCAACACAACAGCCAAATTGTGATCAATGTCCACACATCACACAACAGCCACATGTGGTCAAGGTGACCACATATTCAACACAACAGCCACATGTGGTCAATGCCCACACATCTACACAACAGCCACATGTGGTCAATGTCCACTACTCAACAGCACAGCCGCCTCATGCTGCAATGTCCCACATCAACACAACAGCCACATTTGTCAATGACCCACACTCAACACAAATCCATATTGTGTCAAGTCCAACACATCAACACAAACGCCACATTTGATCATGACCACACATCAACACAACGAGTCCATGTGATCAAAGTCCACACATCAACAACAACCAGCCACATGTGATCAATGACCACATCACACAACAGCCACATGTGGTCAATGTCCATACATCTACAACAACCACCATATGTGATCAATGTCCACACATCAACACAACAGTCACATGTGATCAATGACCACATCAACACAACAGCCACATGTATCAATCCACCATCAACAGCAACCCACATGTGATCAATGCCACACATCAACACAACAGCAACAGCACATGTGTCAATGACCACACAAACACAACAGCCACATGTGTCAATGTCCACACATAACACAACAGCCATGTGTCAATGACCACACATCAACACAACAGCCACATGTGGATCAATGACCACACATCAACACAACAGCACATTGGTCAATGTCCACACATCAAACAACAGCCAATGTGGTAATGTCCACACATCAACACACACAAGCCAATGTGGTCAATTCCACACATCAACACAACAACGCACATGTGGTCAATGTTCTACACAATCAACACAAACAAGCACATGTGGTCAATAGACCACACATCAACACAACAGCATAATGTGTAATGTCCACACATCAAACAACATGTGTCAATGTCCAACTATCAAACACAACACAACAGCCACTGTGTCAATGTCTACACATCACACAACAGCCATGTGGTCAATATCACACAACACAATCCCACCAACCAAACAAAGCACAGTGGTCCAATGTCGCACACATCAACACAAACACAGCCACATTCCAGCCACATGTGGTCAATGTCCACACATCAATACAACTCTGCAGCTAGGAGTGGTCAATAGAACCAGTTTGAGACTGAACATTAGACCGATAAATCATGGCTTAGTATGCCAAATGAGGTCAGGCCATGCCATGTGCAAAATCTATCAACACACACATAATATCTCAGCAGAATTGGAAATGGAGTATGAAGTTGAATTAAAAGACATGAAGTATGTTTATGACTATATCTTTTCTCAATGTATAACATGTTACTTTTGTCGTCAAATTTTGGTCAGGTCTATGCCAAATACCAAAGATCTATGCCGCAACAAAAAGACATACCCCAGTAGACCTATAGTCTTTGCCATTTAAATAGTAAATTCTTAGACTGTAGAACATGGTGAGGCTGGTTTTCAAGTGTTACTTGAGAATCTTAGTACATAGAGCTGAAAGATGGCTCCCTGAGAAAAATCATGGTACTATACAGAAACAGATTCTGAAATATTTTTGGGAAATGTCAGTCTCAGCCTAAACAAAATTTTGCCAATCCAGAAAAAATACATTCCTTTTATAAAAGTTTTAAATATTTAATTCACAATTTAAACTAATTGCCCAAAGTCTCTAATTTCACGAGCATCGCAGAGCAGCAGATTTTGAAATATTTTTTTTATAAACTAATCGTATTCAACTTCCATTTCAGCTACAAGTTCATAAATTCTCCTTTGAACTTCATTCTCTTTTTCATTTTGTTTGCACTCCGAGTCCTCAATTTCATTATCTAAAGCACCCTCTTTCCCCATCTCAACTTCTCTCTCCCTTCCCACTTTTCTCTCTACATCCTGTCTCTCCCCAACTTCTCTCTGTGGTAAAGAACTACGAGGAGAAAAAATATCCCGCCTGTTTCAACTAATCCCATGCTCACAGCACCAACTACCTTTCCTAGTACAAATTGAAGCCACAGTCTCCCAGTTTTCCGGGAAGCTTGAAACAGGCGGTTTCTTTTCTCCTCATAGTTCTTTAACAAAGGTGTTCTTCCGATTTCCATTTATATTGTTTTGTCGGGTTTCGAATCATTTTAAAATTGTATGGACCGCCATTCTAGGCTTTTAGCTGGTATAAAACGAACTTCGATCTTGATCTTTTATCAGACATCAGGATTGACAACTTAGTTAACCTCGATTGTTTTCTTGAACTCGATTGGACCACGCAGATATCCATGGAATTCAAGATTTCAGAGGAGGTAAAATACTAAGAAAATAGCGCGGTTGGGACCTCCAAATAGTTCGAATACCATGGTTTTCGACGATATTCAGTGTTTCGGGGAGTTATTCAAAAGTTCAACTGGTTTTTTGTTGTTATTTTAATTATTTACAATTATCATAGCAAGGGCGGAATTTAGAGGGGGGGGGGGGGGGGCAGGAGTGCCCGGGCGCCCCCTATTTGTGTGGGACCAAACTTTAATTCTTATGTATAGATATATAGCTAATTATAAACCTCTAGAAAGTAAAACTCTAAGCACTCAAAACCCGAGAGTTCCAGGGGGCTTCACCCCCTGGGCCCCCGTTTTGGCTTCAACCCCAACGCCTTTAAGCCGTATTAGCTCCTTTTTCAACGGACCCCCCCCCCCCCTATTCGAACACTAAATCCTGGATCCGCCACTTTGATAGGAAATGTTCATAATTTTTTGTTTGTCATTTTAAACTCATTTAATTTACAATCTTCACGTTTTATCACCTAGCGCCGAACTCATTGAGGTTAAAACACCTCTTAAGAATTGAGGTCGGATTTTTCAATCAGCGTACGCTGAACAACAAGTTTAAAGTACTAAATGAACATTATTTTGTTGTTGTATATAAAACAATTAAATGATACAGAAATGATCTTTATACTTTTTCGGGTGACTATGCAGGTTATCACGGAGGATTTTAGACGGTAAAACTTTTCATCAATTGCGCTTTGCGCATGATGACGTTTTACCGCTAAAATTCGGATCCTGATCACCCGAAAAATATAAAGATTCATTTCTGTATTTACTAAATTTACTACAATATAGCATGACGAAATGTCTTGATATTCTGTTATTATACAATTGATTGTAACTACCATGGTTGATGTATTACTAAATTTTATATATATGTCAAAGATCTTAAATATATATATATATAGATATTATAAATTACGTACTACTATATGATATATGCCACTAGACTTTACATTCTGATACTATACTTGTAGCCTTTTGAAATTGCCCTACATGTACATTAAACATGCATAAGAATTGGATCAGGAAACAAAAAATTGGTGCAAGCTAGTTGAAGTGATTAGACATTTGCTTCATTCACGATCAAATAGCATATTAACAATGCTAGGTGCATAGGTGCCAACTAAGATTTTTTTTAAATACATTGTTCCCAGCCACTTAGCATGTCATTTCATGAAATCAAATGATCATTTTTAAATGAGAGAAAAAACTAGAAACTGGACATAATTCATTCAAATTCTAGTATGGGGGCTCAAAGAAGGAAGAAAATTCAGACTAGGCATCAAACGGAACAGGTATGAAATCAGGACAAACAGGTATGAAATCAGGGACAGACAGGTTTGAAATCAGGACAAAGGGTATGAAATCAGGACACAGAGTATGAAATCAGGAAACAGGTATGAATCAGGGACAACAGGTTTGAAATCACGACAACAAGGTATGGAAATCAGAACAACAGAGTATTTGAACTCAGGAAAAGGTTATTGAAATCAGGACAACAGGGTTTGAATCACAGAAACAGGTATGAAATCAGGACAACAGGATGAAATCAGGACAAACAGTATGAATCAGGACAAGTATGGAAATCAGGACAACGAGGTATGAAGCAGGACAACAGGTATGAAATACACGCCAACAGGTATGAAATCACCGACACAGGTATGAAAATAGGAAGCTCGTCTTTCCAAATAATCATTTCACAAATATTAAGCTGAAATTGTGCGCTCAGGTGCACATTTAATGTCCTGGATATTAGACCTCAGTATAGTTATCGAATTAGGGCCCAAATGGTCATTAAGAAATATATATTCATGACTATTCATTAATGGAGCCAAGTTCGGCCGTGGGTACATGTATCTAATATTTCCTCAAATATGTCAACTATTTAAATTTTTTTTTTTTTGGTTTTTTTTTTTTTTTTTTACAAAATTCACGTATGCACGTTCACCACTGTCATTTTCAGGTTTTTTTTTTTTTTTTTTTTTTCTTTTTTTGGTTTTGTTGGTTTCTTAATTCACACGTTCGAAACGCACAAAAATCGTCTGTTTAACCAATCAACATTGACTTTAAAAGTATGCCATACTTGTCGCACTCAATGTTGGAAGTCGTTATCCCCTTACACCTTTCCCCTACCGCGGCCGACCCTACCAAAAACAAAAAAAACAAATATTTATATTTTCTAAACAGAATAGCTTGATGACATCAGATGCATGGGCAGAATGACATTAAAACCAAAGAATGTGGTCAACCTCTGCTATAAACTACACGACCTAGACGGTGTAACCCACTAGCCAACAGTGTTGGTGATCCCTCCACCAATCAGTTGGGCTAGTTCTTCTACAGGTGACGCACAACCCTCACCCTGAATCGCCCCCAAAAGTAACAATAGTACACACAAAATGAGGAAAAATCTCTCCTCCGCGACACCTCTGTAGCATCTCAACACCGTTCTAAAACTTCCCGCAGATGTAATAATTTGGGGCATTGATCAAGTCCGATCGCTTGGAAATAATATAGGCTCAACAACCCATCCACGTCTCTTCACGAGTGAGCAGCGGTTATAGAAATGTGGAAAATGTTCAACACTTTAACAGAAAATCACCAACACAATCAAAATCGCAAAAGAAAAGAAAATTACATCTGGACTGAAAGTTCAGGCCCAATATTTACGTCACTCGTAAATGGTGGTGTTGAATATCCACATGATTCGATGTTCTCACCGGAGTTCAATAATCATTTTCTTACTCCTTACACGGCTGAAGAGTTCTCTGATTTTCTCCATCTGTTGACCTGGATGAAAGAGAATATTCCACTGTATAAATCAATAAATAAATGAGATCTATAAATTATCATTATATGTTAATCACACTTGCTATACAGCATTAATACAATCTGCAATGAAATTAAATGATACAATATGCTATATTTATTTGTGAAATATGTTAAAATGGATTGGGGGGGGGGGGGGAGGGTACTGTATTACTGGCGTGGGCGTTTATGGACACGATTAGTTTTTATAAGTTTGTTATCCAGAATTTGAACCATAAATTGCAATTTATTCCTGCGTTCGTAACACTGTAATACTTTCCACTTCATTACTTATTTTTTTCTTTTTTTATCAAATTGGTTAAAATCTTATAAAAGTAATGAAATAACTCATTGCTTCATTTCACAGAGGACATACGCATCTATAACTATCATTTAGAAACTTACTAGGGGATCATTTCAATTTTCAATTCAGCACTTATATAAGTTTGTTTAGCCATGGATATAAAATATTTTGTATAGGACTAACACATACCATACTACACGTTACCACAATTAGAAAGTGGACTGTTTGGGAGATCTGTCGGCCTTTAGCATCAACTCTTACTTGCCCCTTATTGACTGTACGTTCAGACATAGATTGCATCGCATAGATGGATAGCAATATAACACTGGAAATCTAGTTACGCAGATTAATGTATTTTAACTTGCTGTATTGTCTGGTATTGTATTAACGATTGCTAGGAATAATGCGTTAGGCATTTGCGGCCGTTGATTTGGTATAAAATACTACGTGACTACTATTACAACTACTATAGTTTATATAACTTCTTGTTTATGCAAGTGCTTCTTCGTAATATTAACGGAATAAAATACACTCCGTTTAATGTTTATAATAACTATGACAAGTTGCGTTGATTGTCATAAAGTTTTCTAGATACAATTGACTAATGTTTTTGTTAGTAAGTCGCTATTAGACAATATGTGCTATCTATGTTTCTCGAGATTCTTTAACCTATAGTGATGAATTATTAAGAGATTGATTAAAAGTCTATTATATTATAGAGTAAGCTATAATCTTTGAAGTCAGTTGCAGTACACTTTGTATATGGCGGACTCTCGTAGGGAAACAGGAGATTAAATATTTTATTGACAGAAGCAGAAGAAAGGCGAGCAGCATAATTGGGGCACTTTCCACAGAAAGGTGATGTGGTGTTGGAAGCATGGAACAATCGAAAGCGGCAGGGGCGTTTGGGCGTGCCGCTTCTTAAGAGCCCCTAATGGGGAAGACCCTGGTGGGGAGGCTCGACGCTTTCTTCATTGGGGCGCCGAGACGGCCCCTCCTGAACCGGCGTGGAGCGAGTTTAGGTTCCTAGCGTATAATGTCTAGGGGCATTATAATAAAACTCTCTTTT
>CAJDSM010025201.1:4333-22631 GCA_903981925.1 Ostrea lurida | reverse complement strand
TTAGTGATGGTACAATAGATTTCTGTACCTCATCTCCACGAGGACCAGGAACAATAAGTGATGAATCTGAAAAAGCAAACAAAAGTTAATCAGAGCTCACTGGAATCAATGTGGTGTTTATCACCGTAGTTAGTGAAGAAGTTCGAACAGTTCAATTGTTAATGTATGAAAGGATGACAGCTGTAGACCCTGACTCAGGTGACCCCCCCCCCAAGGATACTTTAATTCATACAACTTAATTGATAACATTTGCATTCGATTTAATTTTGATATGAATTCGTTATAAGAATTGTTATATTAAGGTAGGTCCCTACTCCTGGACTTACTTGTGATTTACTCGAAAAAATTGAGTTTAAATACTTAGATTGTCATTCATAGGGTATGATTAAAGCAAAAATTAGGGCGGGTCAGTTATATAATGAGTAAATTATGGTATTTTTATTAATATACCCCATCTGTTCAAACGGCCCTGAAATCAGAATTATATAGTATACTAGAGAATTGTTCAATATATGTTTGAGTATGATCTGATTTTTTTCTTTAAAATGAAATAATTATGTACTAATTAGATAATATATATGAGAAGTGAAATTAACATAATTTCATGTTTTTAATAATTGGTGGTTACATATATGAACCAATACGCCCACGCAGTAAAAATATATCAGCATGCAAAACACTAATATGAATATTAAATAAAAATTTGACTTGTGATTTTTCATGCAAACTCGATAATATGTTCTAATATATGAATGCTTGTTAAAAGGCATTAAAAAATTACACCTTTCAGCTAAATTTTCACAGCATCTCCATATATTTACAATTTTTTGGCCAAAATAGCCAATTTTGAGGATGATTTCCAGCATATAGAAGTAAAAAAAATATATAATGTAACAAGTGCTTGAATTGTTTTATCTAATTCCTCAAGTGCATTATTGCAATTCATGAAAAAAAATCTTTAAAATTTACATATATTTTTATGTTGCTACACGTTGAATCAGTTAACAATATGTACCTTGGTTGTATGTGTGGATTAGATGACAACAAATGGAAAGGAAAAGGAATCATTGTTAGATTCTACTATTAGTGATGGATATTTACTTAATTCTTTACTAAATTAAAATACATCAAATTAAATGAAAAATAGTAAAAATCCACCTAAATGAGCACTTTACTCCAGTTCATGACTCACGCTACTAGACCCCTACTTTAAGATATTTTTTCATGCCCTATAGGGGTCGCATCTTGCCCTCGAGGGAAAAATATTTGAACAAAATTGAATCAACACAATGTCAGGAAGCTTTCAGGAAGTTTTCGTGTATATTTTCACTTTTCTGGCCCAGTAATTCTTATGAAGAATGTATAGAACTTCCCTATATATCAGAATCTAAAACTCAGATTCGGCCCTTATCCATGTGAGCCACTATCCAAGGAAGCTTTCAGTAAATATTCCAACTTTTCTGGCCCGGTGGTTCTTGACAAGTTTTTTAAATGACCTCATCCTAATTTGCCTATTCTTGATTATCTCTCCTTTGAAGGTAGCATGACCCTTCATCTGAACAAACTTGAATCCCCAAGGATGATTTGTGCCAAGTTTAATTGAAATTGGTCCAGTGGTTCTTTAGAGGATAAAAACGTAAAAGCGAAATTAACGCCAATACCGACAACTGACGCAAAACAAATGAGTGAGCTTAAAAATTGGAAATGAAGTTAAGTGTCATCAATGAAATGAAGGTGACAGGTATCGCATTTGACAGTTTAAAACATGTATATGACAATTTCTTTACTTAGTCTTCCAAAAGGAACTCGAACTTGTCTAATTTCACCGCCAGAGTTGATCGTATCATACTCCTCCTCCGTAATGAATGGTAACTCCTCCTTTGTACCGCATGTTGTCTTTGTATCATACGTCACTGTTTTTGAAGAATCTAGAGAGATAGTTGATGTGTTAATATAAAGTATTTGTGATAATTTTACCAATATATACATGAATGAATATTGCATGTGAATTTTGTAACAAACATACAGTCAAAACTGTCATAGCGACCCACTGTATTAAGCGACTTATGGTCGTATGTGACCATAACCCCCACCCCTAAGGCATTACCATTATATATTGTACCCGTATTAAACAGCCACCTGTCTGATGCGACCGATGATTAAACATAATATTTTTAGAAATAAAATCCAAATCGATTAACAGTTATTTTCCCAATTGTAAACAATTCCTGTATTATATTATTAGGTAAATGCCTTCACTGCAAAAAAGGCAACCTGTATTACATGTAAATGCAACCTTTTTTCATTCTTTGTTGGACAGTCTCTTAACACAATTAAAGTGCACGAAAAATTCCAAGTTTTGAAGCCGCTCATTCATCTAGCAAACAATTTTGTTGTACACATTTCCATAAAAATGGTGGAGATCTCACAGTCGCATCTCCTGTTGATCTCAGATTGTTATCACAAACAAGTTAAAAAATGTTCAAATGTTAACGGACGACGTCGGACGGACAAAGACCAATTGCGATGTCCCCCTGGAGGAGGGAAAACAAAAGAAACTCACAAAATCAAACTGAAACAGTAAAAAAAGTGTGCACATGTAGTATACATGTAGAAACCTAACACAGACAGTTCACTGACCTGTTTCATAATAATCATAAACTTTCACATAAGCAGGTTTGGGGTCGCTTAGTTCTATTTCTTGTTCTACATCAAACTGGAAGCATCTCCTATGAGCATCAAACTAGAAAGAAGCCAAAAAATCAATCAGGAATACACTGTTACACGTATAATATATTCCAAATTAAAATTTGTTTTTGCTAATGACAGATGTCTCCCCTCCTCCCCTAATTGAAAGTGCTCCAAATTACTACATATTCCATTAAAAGGCATAAGCAGAAACATAGACATTATGAATGGCACTTTCTGCTTTGCGAAAAATGATGGAAAAATATTCAAAACCAATGTGACCCTTGAACGTGAAAAAACCCACTGTAAATTGTAGGAAAATATCATATCCCTAGTTCAAAGCTATTCACTAAGCCTTATAGGAAAAGAAGTGTTCACAAGCTATTTTACATCAACACCCATCTTAGATCTGCTATAACTTTTAGGATAACAATTGGATCCTACTGTGCTGATAATACACATATGTAAATACATTGAAGTTTTGTAGAAAGTTTCAAGTCTATCAGAAAAAGTTTGCAGGATATCCTTTCAATTAACAATCATAATTATGTCCATTTGATATATCCCGACGAGCTCGAAATAAGGACACCACCGAATCTGACATATTTGCTTCATATTTGGATATATTACTTAATATTGACTCTAATTGCAGACTGGCAACTACATTATATGATAAGCGTGTTGATTTTAACATTGCAATCGTCAACTTTATCTTTCTATGTAGTAATTCTATGGTCGCTATAATGACCTAATTATCACTAAGTCATATTTTGACTGATTTGTTTTATACCCTTTGTTATAATGTCATTTTCGTACTAGATTTGACGACGGGTAATCCCGTTTACTTTATTTTGACAAAGGTCTCACGGCGGGTGTGACCGGTCAGTAGAGGATGCTTACTCCTTCATGGCACCTGATCCTGTCTTCGTTTTTGTCGGAGGTCCGTGTTGCGCTACACTCGACTTTGTATATATGTTTTTTGAGATCATGATTACGTTTAAACACGATATAAACCTGGCCAATTTATATCCATTTGTACACACCCCTTAGGTTCACCATAACTTGCAGAAAATAATTGGATCTTCCTGTCCAAACAAAACATGTACTAATAGTTGTGAAGCATTGTACAAAGTTTCAAGTCTATCTGATAAGCTGTATAGGAGAAGAAGCGTTCACAAGCTATTTTACACCCTCCATTCCTGTCGAGGAGACTTGATCGGTAATCTATTGATTTAACAGTCCTTGCATACTATGACATCCAGCCTATGACACGGAAATGTTTAACATTCCTCCTGTTCTATGACATCCAGTCCCTGACATGGATATTTGTTGAACTTTCCTCCCCTATCAAGTAAATTAGCTCACAGCTTCTGACACCCACAAATTTGACCTTTAACTACCTGAGGATGTTTCCTTTTTGGTATGATGAATCATGACTCTAGATCTTTATATAGTTTCCCACATATCTTTGTTCCCTATTGTTGCCCCCCTTCCTAATGGGGCTGATATTCCCAATGGGCTCATGCTTTCATAAATCTGCATTAACTGAGGTTGTTTGCATATCAATATGACTAACCAAGGCTCCGTTGTCCTTGACTAATCAATGTTCTGCTATCCTTTAGAAGATTTTTCAAATATTTTTACCTAACTCAATTTAAAACTTTGATCCACTATTGCGGCTCGGAAGGCATTTACACTCCTTGAGGAAGCTTTCATACATTTTTTATCGTTTCTGGCCCAGTGGTTTGTAAGAAGACGATTTATAAATTACCCAACCTATCTTAACAAATTGTTAATTATCTCTTGTATGGTGATACACTCAGTGGGGACCTGGGTTAGAATAGGTCCTCAGTACCCCTTGCTTGTCATAAGAGGCGACTAAATGGGGTGGTCTTGGAGTGAGATCGCAAAAACTGAGGTCCCGTGTCACAGCAGGTGTGGCACGATAAAGATCCTTCCCTGAAAGACCATGAGCGCTGAACATAGGTCTAAATTTGCAGCCCTTCACCGGCAATGGTGACGTCTCTATATGAGTGAAATATTCTCACGAGGGATATAAAACAAGATACAATTAATCAATCAATGTATGGGGATAATGAATTCCAAAATTTACAAACTCGGAAGCCCTTTATCCTACATGTAGGACTGCTTTGTGGCAAATGTCGATAACATAAGACCAGCTAGTGGTTCTAGGGAAGAAGATAATATTTAAAATTTTTACACCCGTAACAAACTTAAACCTTACATAGTCAAAATAGAAGTGTACAACATTTTCATCAATTTCAAACTTCTGCAATCCTAATGTGTTCAAGGCTGCTTCGCTCGACAATATCTGAAAATAAATGATATTTGACATCAAAATTTCATTCCAAAGTAACCGGTGTGTAAGCAGTAAATATGGTGACAAGGAATAATTGACAATTCTGCATATGGCATAGCAGAAGGGGACAGCAGGTGTACACTAATATAAAGAAGAAAGAACCTTGCTCATCCGAAACATTCTTTTCCTCGTCTCAGCACAAACATACCTTATCAAGCGTGTCTTTTACGGGCACCCAACCAGTTTGCATTTTTACATCCACGATGGCCATCTTGGTTTGGACACTGGCTCCATTGTAACTATAAACATTAAAGACCCCTACAATCAGCGGCTTGTGATACAAATGTTTACATCAATCTAAGAATGGTCAAATGATAAGTATTTCTGTATACATGTATATACTTTACCTGATACAGATGTTTACATTAATCAAAGACTAGTCAAATGATAAGTATCTCAGTACAGCATAATATACGTTACCTGATACAAATGTTCATGTTTCTTTCGGCGCAGTTGTTTGCTACATGCCTATGAATGGACATCTTAATAGAGAAGCCGGAGTCAGTTTTTTTCGTAGGCGTGTTATATTTTACGTTTGCCTGCGAATGAAGAAATTTATTTTTATTGACAACCAACTGACGTTTTTAGCTGAATTGCTTTCTATCGGTATCAATATATCTGGTACTGAATTCTAGTAAAGCAGAATTCGGTTGATAAAACCCTACCTGAATTAAGGCACACCCGGCTCCTTTGACCGTCACTGTCAGTTTATTGGGTATACGGGGTATTGGCTCACTCTGAAGAACCAGTTTATTTTCATCGCTGATGCCGTAAGCCTTTAACATTTGTTCACCGCTGATTTCTACAGTTATATCTGTTCCACCTTGATGTACCAAGCTGCCATACACAGACAGCGCCTGTAGGGCTATGATAGTGTCCTGAAACGTATTGATACAAAGTTATTCAATATTTTACTTGATTTTGACAAAATAAAAACAAGAATACTGGACACTAACTTAAATGAAACTCATGTACAGCTTCAAATTGATCTTGATAAGACAAAACAGTTAAATTTGAAATTTTTGAACTCGAGAAAGTAGTGTCCAGTTTAACATCTCATTCAATAACAAAGCTGTACCTGAGTGTAACATCTCATTCAATAAATAAAACCCTGTACTTGAGTGTAACATCTCATTGCAATAACAAAGCTGTACCTGAGTGTACATCTCATTCAATAACAAAGCTGTACTTGAGTGTAACATCTCATTCAATAATAAAGCTGTACCTGAGTGTAACATCTCATTCAATAATAAACCTGTACTTGAGTGTAACATCTCATTCAATAACAAAGATGTACCTGAGTGTAACATCTCATTCAATAACAAAGCTGTACTTGAGTGTAACATCTCATTCAATAATAAAGCTGTTCCCAAAAGGAACATCTCATTTAATGGTAATGCTGTACCTGAGTAGAGCTGAATCCTCCCTGAGGGTTTCTTTGTTTGCTGAGCCACATTACAATTGGTTTAGCATTGATGACAGCTTCCGGTTGATTTCCAACAGTGTAAGCCAACAATGCATAGGAAGTCATTTCCACTTCAGCCGATGGAGCTCGATAGTATATTTCCCAAGGATTTTCGGTTTTCTCTTTTTGGGGTTCAGAGTCACGAGACCAGTAAACCATATCAACTGAAAAAGTACCCCCAAAATACAGATCATGCCTGCATCTATGAGAATGGAAGAAAATCTACATCAATATATTCTATGACCAATAAAGCATTCTGACTGTATTGCAATCAACAATACATAGTCCCCTATTGGTTGACAAACTACATGTATTGGACCACAACAATATTCAAAGTTCATCATATAGGCTAGATTAAATGAGAAATTATAGCTATTTTTTAAATCCAAGTCCTTGGTGAAAAATCAGTGGACGGACACAAAATTCAAATACGATCTGTAACTTAAGGCAAATTAATGCAGCACATATCAAATGAATACCGGTATGTGCAAGTACAAAAGTATGGAAAACTGATAATTCATGATATTTTTCTAACCCCAAGGGCCAAGACTTAGTGAAAACCCCAAGGGCCCAACTTAGTGAACAAGAAAATCAGTAAAACTGATGGATGCTCCCTCCTAAACTGCATGTAACCAATGAAATACTTCATCTGGAGAGAGAGAGAGAGAGAGAGAGAGGAGAGAGAGAAGAGAGAGAGAGAGAGAGAGAGAGAGAGAGAGAGAGAGAGAGAGAGAGAGAGAGAGATAAATATCCAACGATGACTGTATAATTATCGGGGGGGGGGTGTTGAATATGATAACTAAGTGCAAAAGATTAAATAACATTCAACTTAGGTTTGGATATTTTCACAAAATAGTCCTCTTTCGCTGATCTTACGTCTGGTGTATCCAGGGTTCCGTTCGTGTTTGCTCATCTCTTGTTTTGTATTCTATTCAGGACTTACGAGATTGATCACTGTTCGTTATCTTCGCCTTTGAATCTGACGAATTCAGATCTTTAATTGTAAGCGCTCGCTTTTTGAAATTACGCTTACTTCAATTAAAAATATTCGTATGTCTCAAAACTTTTATCTCCAAAATGAAAAATAACTTTTTTAAAATAATGTCGCCCTCTCGTCAGAGATGGGGTAATCGTAATCTGTAATCGTAATCAGCTGTAATTGATTACAATTTTTCAAGTAATCGAATGTAATCTGTAATCGTGTTGTACTTTTGATTACATGTAATTTAATTGTAATCGATTACATTAATTTTACCCTGTAATCATGATTACATTTAGATTACTTTTTGATTACTTGCATTCATTTTATAAATTTTTCATGACATTTTTATATCAACAATTTTCCTCAAAAGATTTTATTATTAGATCATTATTTCCTTATATTTCATTAAAAGCAGTGTGCATTTATTCCTTTATTTCATCCTGTATTTATTTATTTATTATTTTTTTTTTACAAAATAGCCATTATTTAAAGGTGGATGACACTATATTGTGAAACTAAAGCGAAAATTGCTGAGTTTCATTCTCTCCTCTTTTGGTTTTAGTCAAAACAAAAACCAGATGTCCTATTGTTATATTAAACAATGGTAGGACAATCATGACAAAAATGGCTTTAATAGATTATCATACCTGAGAATGCTCTTAAGTTGTTAATGATGAGCAAAGGGAATATAGTTAAAACAAACAATTGTACTTTGTTATTAAACTTTCTATGGTTATTGCTCTGAGGGACCACACTAGTAAAGTGTGATGATATCCAAGTCAAATTTTAAACATATGTATTCAAACTCCTCATTTTCTGAATTATTTGTCAAAGAGTTACCACATCTTCCTGGTTATCTCTCATATCAACATACATGTACCACCTGATGCTACTGGATAATTATGTTATAGACCCAAATAAACTGTTTCTTCAAGGATCACTGTTGATGGGTGGAGCTTATCTATGTGTCAATACTAATTCTACTTGACCAGAGAGCTATACACAGGGAGTGTCCCAGAGCTGTATGTAGGGTTTCTGAGTGATCATAGTGTTTGTATAATGGTGGTATCCCTAACAGTAGCTGACACGCAGTCTACACCCCTTCCCTCTTTGTATCAATGTAAAGCTATATTCATTATTGATTTAATAATTTCAATAAGTTATGTTATAGGAATTAAAGTGCAAATTATTGTTTGATGCATTTCATTTCCGATAGTGTGCAATTCAATAATTTATAACTCATCAACATGAACATATCAAGTGGAACTCGAAAGTTTCACCTCAGTTGGACATTATAACACTTTGTCATTAATTTTCAGAATTGTTAATCAATATACACATAGTACATTGTAGATTAGTGCTTTGAGATATGATATGATAAATAATGTTTTAAGTTGTTATGTTTTAATTAGCACCCTTGCAGTAATAAAAATAAAGCTTTGCTCAGCAAAAGTATATAAAAAAAAAGTAATCTGTAATTGTAATTGATTACATTCAAAGTAATTGTAATTGTAATCAATTACATTTCAAAATAGCTGTAATTTAATTGTAATTGTAATCATGAATTTCAATGTAATCTGTAATTATAATCGATTACATTGAATGTAATTGACCCCATGTCTGCCTCTCGTCTCACTTTTTTGTTTGAAAATCCGAAGAACTATATTGCAAATTAGTGTGGCCTTATAGACATTTACTAGTATTATTCTCCAAATGGTCAAATTCAATTACCAGTAAAGCATTATTTGAGTACATTCACTAATATTTTTCTCTCATCAAATTAAATGACAGCATCATTTACTTAAATATACTAGTATAATTTTGTTAATGCTAGCTACACCTACGAGTAAGTAACTGATAATGCAAATTAACCCATGTTTTTCTATTATTCCCATTCTTTAGACAATTACCTCCTTTCCTTTTCAGTTTAGAGCGTAGTAATGCCATGATTTCTATTCTTCTTGGATACCGGACGCTGTAAAGGGTGTATGCATATGCCATCACACTCAACATATAGGTGTCCTTCACCTCTTGAAGGTCAAGGCAACGAAGAGCCGCGAGCACTGCTGGATCCTGTAAATGTTTATGATCAATACATGCACTTTCATACATGTACATGTGTACATACATATATATGCTCAACTTTTTTAATATTTGTTCTGATTCAACAGTGTGGACTTTCGAAAAATGTTTTTTCTATCTATTATCAAATAGCTCAGTATAATAATATGTAACTTTATAATATAAATATCGTCAACCACTACAGTCAACTTACAGATTTTGGCAGACCAGCTTCCAACATAGCTATCATCACAAATGCCGTGAGCGTCCCTTCCTCGTCGTTGCCTTTTCCCCAGCCTCCTTTCAAATAATAGCTGTGAGTATACCCAACCTTTGGAAAACAACCAAGCTCATTCTGCTTTCGCCTGAACCATGCTATGCTGGTATTTAAGTCCACCTGGTCGATGTCTATATATTTCTGAGACTGACCAAGACACTTTATGACAAATGCTGTGAGCCATGTGCTTCCGCTTGTTCCCTCCCCTCCTCCAAATGCTGAATAGGAGCCATCTGGATGCCTGTATTTCAGTTGTCTCTGATAACCTAGTGATTGTAAACTGTATTATGTCACATGTATACATGAACTATTAATCATATTTGTGTCAATTTGCTAATAAATAAGCTAACTAGAACTGTCTTTTCGTGACTAATACCCCCGTAGTGCACACTATCAAAACAGGATCTCTCAGATTAAGTGTGTGTCTAACAGAAAATCATGCAGAAAGCTATTCAGGTAGCCACCTTCACAGTTATTCATTTCAAAGTATTTTAAGATTTTTCTGAGAATTTTGTCAAAATGAGGTAATCGACATATTTTGTAGTGGCTTATTTGGCAACGTCATCTCACAGTACTACAAATTATAGAGAAAATTGGAGTTTTTAAGTAGATTTATTTCATTTATTACATATGGGCTATGATACTAAGGTGACCGTTAAGGCTTGTGGGCCTCTTGTTAAAGATCTTCATTAGATATATGCATGTAAAACTTTATTGTACTCCCATCCTATCCCTGGGGTACGTGATTTCAACAAACCTAAATTTGCAATATGTCCGCAACTATCATGCAAATTTCAACTTTGCTGGCCTTGAAATTATTGTTGAGAAGAATCTTAAAAAAGATTTTCCCGATAGATTTGCATGTAAAACGTTAATCCCATTTTGGGGCCTCATCCTATCATCGGGGGCCATGATTTGACAAAAACTTGAATTTGCATTGCGTCAAAAAGCTTTCATACTTTTCTGGCCCAGTAAGATTTTAAATGACCCCACCCTATTTTTGATTATCACCCCTGTAAAGGGACATAGCCCTGTACTTGAGGAAATTTGAATGTTCTTCACCAAAGAATGGTTTGCACCATGTTTGATTGAAATTAGTTCTCAGGTGAAAAAGATGATACTGTGAAAAGTATGTTCAATAGAGCTTTCAACTCTGGTGAGCCAAAAACAAACAGATGTGTAGGTGTGACACGAATGTTCCAACTTACAGCTAAGTCCAATGAAAGAAATTTGAAAGCTAAGGTTAAAATTGAAAGCAGTAATTTTTCAAATCCAAGGGTGAACAAAATTTCTATATCTATAAAAAAAAATTAGGCCTAGTTCAATATCTTGAAAAGTAATTAGTGACAAATCAACAATACTGGAATTATGAGCAGTATACATAAAAAAGGCAGTTTCTAAATGTTATAGGGGCACAACTCCATCAGAAATCAACGATTCAAAACGAAACACAAATATACAACTATGTACTACTGCAGAGAAAAATGTAGGAATTTGATTGTGATCGACAAGCCGGGTAATCAATGAGCATAATACGTCCTGTCAAGAAGTAGATGGGATAGAAAATGGCTTCCAATAGTTTAACTCGCTTCGTAACATAAATCGTTAATTTTTTTGGCATTTATCCCATCTTATAGTTTGAGTATTATCAAATATTTTAAAATTAACAATTACTTACTTAATATCCTTATCAAAATTCCCGTTCATTGAACGTATAACAACAATACGGTTGCGTGTTTGTAAACAGAGTTTACCGTTTGTGAGTCATAAGTTCAACGGCGAAACTGCACTATTTAGTTTTTTATGCTACATATACAACGCACTTGCATAGATTTCAACACAATTTTTCTCAAGCATTACTGCAATTGTTGAACATCAATTTATAGAAAAACAAGTTGCAATTGTTCTTCTTTTAAAAGGTTATTAGTTGAAATACTGGGATAAAGTTTGTATATGAAATTAAGATTTTCATGTCACTTCAACTTTCCCTTTTTTTTTTTCCGGGGCTCTGCCCCTCCTTTGATTTTTTACACTGATGCTCTGCCAGTATACATATTCGTTTAATGGATTCCTTGGCAGGTATATGACTCATATTCCCTGTCAAAAGTAATATATTCTCCTTGCTGGCGGGCTCGGGAGAAATATAAAACTTTGAAGGGAATATGAGCTCCCATATACCCTGCCCAAGGAACCATATAACTAAATAATATCCGCGATCACGTTTGGTGGTGGGGGCTTAAAAAAAAAGAACACCTCAACACTGGTTGTCTCCTGTGCACTAAAATAATAAATAGTTTGTTTTGAAAACAGCAATGTGGTAAGTAGAAACCATTAGTATCTGGACATGCATTGTGTAACAACCAATAAAACGTACATACCGCTCTCCATGTATCTAACAGCATCTCTTGAATCATAGCTGAATTCCCTGATTGTGGTTTTGGAAATATTTTGCAAGACAGGATATTCGGTCGGGGGGGCAAATGAGCCATATTCTGGTTCTCCACACCCGTACGGCATCTTTAGTAAGTCTTTGAGATTGGGTCAGAGGCCGGGCCCATCTACATCACCTGAGGAATTAAAACAATTATCAACATGGACATTTTGCTTTCTTCTAACGGTGAATTTTCAACATTCTCATTTTTATTCTATTTATTTCAGACAAGTTTCGCCAAGATCATTCTTGTTAATTATTCCAGATAACACTGACAGTTCCCCTTCTCGAGTCTTGGATTCTGTTGGTTGGAAAATCTGCAAATTAATCTCCTCTGGATAATTTTTAATATCCTGGTTCGCCTGAATTGAAGGAAACAGTTAAATTATTATTTAGTACAATTTGAGGTGTAATGATTTCGGTGAATAAATGTTTGCACACTAAAACTCAAAATAAAACTAATACTTCTGAAAGAAAAAAAACAATGATTACACAAGTTTCTCAATTTCATAAAGTTGTGATTCCCTGAGTATATTTCAGGAACATTCTAGTAATGTGAAACAATAAACAGATAAAAAAAAATAATGTCATTCAGCTATAAGCATCCCATCTGCACAAATACAAATAAGTATCAACGTCATACAGTTCAGGTATTATAGGATATCAGGCCATTAACCTGTTGGCCAATATATAGGAAGCGTATGTGTTTCATGTTTTCCACTCCTTCTGCTTTCTATCAGAAGTTCCCGGCGAACTGCATCAATAACAAACCCCAGTAGCCTCTTCTACTCACTCACACTCAGACTGTTCCACAGTTACCATCATCAGCAATGGATTCAGCTGAATCATACCACCACTATCTAGGGAGTCCAGATTAAACAATCAATTCAGACGCTTTCAGTGTGGTAAGTTCTTCCAGGAAGTACATGGTGTCACCACTGCCTACTTCTAAATTTCATTTGAAAAATTTACTTCATCGTGTAAAATATATCAGCAAAATAAGTAATGATAAATTATAATGCTTGTCAGAAATTTCAGGTCTGTTCAAGTTTTCAGAATGACCCAGAATGCATATCCTAAACATGATGAATTAGATGAAAGATGAGATATTGTTATGATAATGCCATTGTTGAGGTTCTATCTGAAATCAAGACAAATTTGTTTGTGCTCAAAAAAATTAAAGTTGCGTCCAAACAGGAAATTTGGACATGTTGGTAGATTGGAAACTGCGGTTACACGATACAGTTGTCCAATACTGGATGCTCTATCCAAATATCAGGAAGCTGGCCTGAGTGGTTCCTGAGAAAAATATGGAAACAGGAAAATTTGGTCTATGTTAAATATTCTAAGTTGCGTCAAACCCAGGAAAGTGGACAATGCGGCAGATTTGGAAACTGCGTTTACGCGATACAGTTGTCCATACTGATTGCTCTGTGCCAAATATTCATGGGAAAGCTGGGCTATGTGGTTTTCTGACAAATAATATGTTGAAACAGCACATTTTGTGACGCCAGACGACGACGCAGGACGAATTCTAAAGTACGTAACAGGATAGTTGACCATCGGCAGATTGAAAACTTGCGTTACAAACGATATCTCAGTTGTCCATACTATTCTCTGTGCCAAAGATATCAGGAAGCTGGCCTGTGTGGCGTTCCTAGAAAAATCTGTGACAGAAATTTGTCTATGTTAAACCCTAAAATATTCTAAGTTCAGTTGCGTCAAACAGGAAGTTGACCATGGGCAGATTGGAAACTGCGTTACAACGAATAACGTTGTCTATACTGATCTCTCTGTGCCAAAATATCAGGAAAGCTGGCCTATGTGGTTTCTCTGTGAAGAAAATTGACAGAAAATTATGTGACGCCGACGACGACGCCAGGACGGACTGAAGTGATCCCTATAATGTCGCCCGCTAAATATAATCAGGGCAGGCGACACAATAACTGAAGATCATCTTTATCATATTTTGAAGATTGTCATTTGAAATTTTATTGGGCCAAGGCAATAATTGAAAATACTTGGTGTGAATAAACTCAACTTTTCGCTCATATTAATTGAATAAAATACACCACAATCAATCATTCTGGTCGTGTGGCAAACAAGATACATATTTTTGTCAGAAACCACTCTGATTGCCAATTGCCCCACACATATATTAAGAGCCATAGTTTGGGTTTCTTAAATACCGGTAGATTAATATCTATGTAGTCTTTGGAGACCATGTCCTTCCAACAATATGTTGTATCCCTATGCGACAACTAACTTGTGCCCTTATTGACAAACTATTTTTTATACTTCATACGAAAAGACATTTGTTCAAAAACTGTTAGGAAGATAATAAAAAAAAAAAAAACAAACAAAAACAAAAAAAAAAAAAAAAATAAACCCAACGTTGCTGTGGTCCTTGCAAAGCCCTTAATATAAGTATATACGATCGTAGTCTTTAGAAATAGAGCAATTAACAATAATAATTTTTCACAATTATGTCCGTTTGATATTCCTGGACGAAACTCGAAATAAAGGACCCACAGATCTGACAGATTTCTGCTTCAAATTTGGAATATTTTACACTTAATATTGTTACGTACTATGGCCAGACTGAAACCTACATTATATGATAAACCGGTGATTACTTTTGACTTTGCAATTGTCCAAACTTTCCTTTTCTATGTAGTAATGTACTACTATCACCATTGCTTATGGTGTATATGTCTCTCAGGTTTGATTCGATATGCAAGGGCATGCATGGTATGAGGGAGGACTTTTAAAGCGAGATCAACGTATTAACCAAAAAGTTGAATGTTGCAGGGTTATAACGAATCTCGGTTTATAAGTCATCCATTGTTTTTCCGGTCGCAATTTCTCTAGAACGGGTCGCTATAGAATGACCCTTGCTTGCGATTACATAATTTATCCAGTCATATGTTCGACTGTATTTGATCACACTCCTGTTTAGACTGTCCATTTCGTACTAGATTTTGAAACAGACGGGTAATCCCGTTTACTTTGGTTTCGACTCAGGCTTCAACGGGCGGGTGGTAACCGGTGCAGCAGAGGAGGTTACTCTCCATGGGCACCTGATCCTGCTTCGCTTTTTGTCGGAGGTCCGTGTAGCCCATTTCACACGATTTGTTATATATGGTTTTGGGACTTAATTACGTTTAACATAACACATTGTTTACAGTTGCTCATTTTATAATTTCTTCCTCTCATTATTTGAATTGCTCTATGCTATAATTAAAAATCTAATTTGGAGTTTGCGGGTCTAAATCATAAATGAATTCCCTCCTTATTTTCAACTGAGACAGCTGTTAATAATTCAAATTGCTTTTTGTATAGCGAATAAATCTGTCTATTCATCATTTCTTTAAAGATAGCCAACATTCAGTTATAGAGATATTGAAATATCAATTGTGGATATGTGAATTGAAAATATTTCTAATTATAACCATAAATTAATAACAGTTCTCTCTTTATAAGATTATTGCTTTTTAAAAATTGAGTTAATTTTGATATCATCATTTCGTTGAAAAGGGCATTGATTCAATTTTATGATTGCACGTAAGCATGGAAATTTTCATGATCATTATCATTAGTAAAGCAAAGGATAACGAACATTGATCAACACGTAAGTCCTAAATAAGAATACCGAAAACAAGAGGTTTCAGCCAAAACACGGGAACCCCCTGGATTTCAATTTAAAAGAGCATAATTGGAGGTTATTGCACATGTTAAAAAGAGCACTAATCTGGATTATTGCATCATTAATCAAATTAATGTACACTGCATTCCATTTGATTTACACCACAAGAAAGGCAATTTCATTCAATTAATAGGAGGCTTTAGCCAGAATGAAATTAATGATCTGAGTTTCATTGATGCCAGTTAGTTAGAATAGGAGACATCATTAAACTAACTGAATAATTAAGGCATAAGGGTTAAATTACAGATATCTGATATCTTTAATTATTTGAGATTATGTTAATTTGGTATTCCCATAACCTATGTCTAAATAAGACAATAGATTAGATCTAATTTAGGTATCAAAAGCCAATCCTCACTTATGGCCATATATTCATATTTTTTTTTTTTTTTTTTTTTTTGTTTGGCCAAAGTGAACATTTTTGTCAGATATTTTCGCGAATTTATGTGATGCTGTTGTATAAAATGGGCGAAGTAACAAAGTATGAAACGTAATCATAGTCCACACATACATCGAGTGTAGGGCAACCAGCGGACATTGACGAAAGCGAAGGGCAAGGATCAGGGCGGCATGGAGGAGACCAAGCATTGCCTGTTGTCTGAATACTTTTGGGGCGTTTAATGTGATATTTTGTGTTTTGTGTTGATAAACTTGTGTTATTATGTGGTTTTGTGGTTTGTGATAATTTGTATTTATTGCTGATATTTTTTTGTTGTTTTTGTGTATTCCATACTAGCCTTTAGCCAATAGATTAAGATCTAATTTAGGTTAAGCAAAAGGCATCCTATAACCTTATGCACTATATATATCATTTTTTTTTTTTTTTTTTTTTTGCCAAAGGACATTTTTGTCAGATATTTTGATTTATTGTGATGCTTTGTGTTATAAAATGGCGAAGTAAAAAGTATGAAACGTAATCATAGTCCAAAAAACACATACAAATCGAGTAGTAGGGCCACACGGACCTATCGAACGAAAGCGAAGGCGGATAGGCGCATGGAGGAGCAAGCAATCTGTGTCTGATATTTTGCGTTTTATGTGAATTTTTGTGTTTGTGATAACTTGTGTTTAATGTGGTAAATTTGTGTTTGTGATAATTTGTATTTTATGTGATATTTTGTGTTTTTTGTGATATTTTGTATTAATGTGACATTCTTGGGCTTGAAATTTTTATGTTTGTGATTATTTTGTGTTTATATTTTTATGTTTTGTGTTTATGTTGTGTCTATGTGATCATTTTGTAGTATTGTGATAACTTGTGTTTACGTGATCTTTTGTGGTCTGTATTTAGTGCCTAATGTGATATTGTTGTGTTTATATGATATTTTGTGTCGGAATAGTTTGGTGTTGATGTGATATTTGTGCTGATAGTATAATTTGTGTTATATGATATTTTGTGTGTACTCTTGCTCCTTTTTTTGTGTTTTAACATTTTTTCATGATCTGGTGATATTTTGTATACGTTATAAGAGCTTCTTCAGACATGTTTACCTTGTGGCAGCTAATGGCCGGGTTTGTTTTCAATTTTTATTGGCTTGTTTACAATTATATAACAGTTATTGTTGCTGTTTTAATTATCAATAACAATGATTTAGAACACCTAAAAAGGTACAATATTATTCTCCGAGCCTGAGGGCGAGCTGAATATTTTTACTTTGGACGTGGGTCTACTAAATAATAAGCAGCAATATTGTTTTATTATATGATTTAAAAAACCACCCTATAAAGATTGTACTTTACTTAATTTGTACAGAGTGACCTCGATCGTCGCGTGCAGAGTTGGGCCGAGATTCAAATTCAAAAAGTCATATAAAATCCTAATATTCACCTGGAGGGTCATGTGGATTAGAAGGAATATTATTAAATCTTAAATAAGCAAAGAAAGAAAAAGAAAAAATCAACCTACCTCTGCCTGAATTGATTGTGCCTTATTTTTGAGAAGGTGTGACAGGTAAACGTAGAGTTTTCGAGTTCTCCACCAACAAAACACACGCTCCTTGTCCGCATAAAATACCAGACGATGGATGCTGAACTCCTTGGAGTTTACTATCGATACTCTCATCTCACCAAAAAGAAACAACTTTCCAAATCTTTCCCAAGTCAATCTCTTAACTAACAATAATGTTGGCTGATGTTTCAGCCAACTGAATTGATGTTGAATTTTTATCAATATCTGGTCCAATGGAAAAATAATTGCAAATACAAATTACAGATCATTTAATACTATCAAGGTGGTAAATAAATTAGCTTGAAAATGTACTTCATTAATGAAAAATTGTATAGTGAACGTTGGAAAAGAAGTTGATGA
>CAJDSM010025193.1:0-15535 GCA_903981925.1 Ostrea lurida | reverse complement strand
AACAAAATCATATGGACAAACCAACAATTGACTCCTTAAAATTCATTTGCAAGATATAATAATAAATCTGACCTACATATCAATTGAAATGAAGTATGGTCTTACCATGTGTGTGCCTTTGGAAGATTGTCAGTGTTAGCATCCACTTGGTGAATAGTGAACAGTCGTGGACCGGCATTTCCTGTCGAACCTACAATAAAAGAACACCCACATGAATTCATTCCATGTACAAAACAACATTAACTCCCACCATATAAATCCATTCCAAGATAGAATATGACACAAAAATCCTTTTAAGGAATTTTATTGTGAATTGTGTACTGTAATTGATTTGGGTTACTAATAGAGTTCTGTCCTTGTGCATCACTTTCTTTGAGATAAAAAAAATATATGAAATATGTATTCAAGTTTCAAATACATTTTTTTGTGTTTTTGATATATAGCTCGGACTATTAAACCAGTTTGTCAGTTTATCTATAATTCATTCTTTATGTGTACTCTTTTCACTCCGCTGCCGCCCTTCACAAAGTGTTCAGGCTGACAAACTTGACATATTGGTAAGCAAATTACATATGTTTTTAATATTTCATTTCAGATATATATAATTAATATCAATCTACTTTGACGATAGTAACATCTAGCATTTTATCAGTTCTATACATAGGCTGACACTTTCATTTATAATTGTTGCAATCTTAGGGTGTTAACAATATCGTAGCACTATGAAATCTTTCTTTTAATAGCATTTATACAATTATCATATCGGTATACCGCCTAGTTATGGTGAGACGGATTTGGTTTGTGGCATTGCCATATCTTCAGTATATTTTATTCTTAACTTTTTACAAAATATATTCATGATGGTATCTTTGTTAGCTGGATATTTGATCAATTGTATAGATTGGATGGAGAAGACTTTTATTTTGTTTTTATTTCTTTTGCTGAAATAGCTCATTGCCATTTTTGATATATAGAGAATACAGACACTGAACCAAAATCTTTGTCACAAGAAAACATGATCACCCATAATAATGGACATCCATAGAAATCTACTCTGTGTATAGAACAATGAGAACACCCATAATAATAAAATTAAATGATCCTAGAAATTCTTACTATATATAGAACAATACGGACAGTGAACCGAAGTATCACCGTAAGCCACATACAAAATGTATCATCACTGTGTAAGATCATCTGATACTGACCTTGTAGGGCTTTGAAGCCTTGTAATGGAACACGTGAACTTCCTGTAACGAACTGGAGAAGTCTGGCTCTCATTTCGTCATCAAACTCCTCCACGGACCGCCAGAACCACTTCACAATGTTACTTTCTGCCGTGCAGTGTTTTAACCTTGTGTGGCTCTTCCAGTCGTTCAAATCAATCTTTCCAAGACCACCAATCATTAACTGTAATTTATTAATGATTACAAATCATGAACAACAATTCATTAATAGCACAATAAAAGTTCCCTAGATTAATCCACATTATAAAAACTGAAAACATAGAGCAACTTTCTGAAACTTTCAAAACTTTGTGCATAAAACATGCTAGTTTTATTTCAAAGACTGATTACCACAAGTTAAATTTATGTCATATACAACAGTGAAAGAAAATAATGAAGAATCACCTCAAGTTCCCTCTCATCAAAAGGTTTCAGCAAATGTTGAGGAATGATTTCATTAAAACCTTTTTGTAAGGCTAAAAACTGAGCCTCAATTCCTCGCATAAACCTCCACTGTACATATAATCTACAAGGGAAAAGTTCACTAGGTGTATATACATGTTTATTCACCAATCATGGACCCTCAGGAGGCATTTACATTTATAACAGTAAAATCACATGAAGTACAATATAAAACACACATCATTTCAACTTCAAGAGGGGTAATAATATACTACTTTTCCTGAAGTGCAAACACAAATCATGATGTATATGTATACTGGCGTGGAGCATTGCAGTTCATACCCTCATGTATTTTCAACTAGATGTGTCGGTGCAACACGAATGCCCCCGCCTACAATGAAGGAAATTCGTAAGGGTGAAATTGAAAGTTTTTCAAATGCATGAACTGTGGCGTATCCATATATTTAATTTGAGTTGAATGTGTGCAACCGTTGCAGAGATAATGAACGGAAATGGGTATAATTTCTGGGGGGTTTTCTAAGTTCAAGAGGGCTAACTCTGTCAAAAATCATCGGACCATGACCAACTTCAAACCTGACCTGCATATTCCTGTGACGTATCCATATATCAAATTTGAGTTGAATGTGTGCAACCGTTGCAGAGATAGTGAACAGAAACCAAATGATGACGGAAGGATGGAATGACGGAACAGGGTAACACTATATGCCCCATGCCATTTTATGGCGGGAGCATAAAAATGTTGATGTTATTGCAACTTCATTATCAATTTCATACATCTAAATTTCTCTCAGCGAAAATCTTAACCCATCCGGTCAGGCGTCTTTGCAAAGAAATGTGTTCGCCCGCAGCAGAATTTATGCATCTCAGGCGGTTGGGCATATGGTTATTTCAAACACCGGCAATACACTCAGGATCATAGGCGAACTGAACAAGTATGTTGGTTGATAGGGCATGATTTCCATAACAAAGACAAATCAGTAGTGCCTCCTCACATTTGTCACTGTGATAAACAGCTCCACATGACACATCTATATATATATCAATGTTGCTTTTACTAATGTTTGTGACCTTTCACACAAAACATGTGAACAAGCTGCACAGTACCATCGAATTTATCACTGACTTAAATATACCAAAATGTAGTACATATAATTATGTATCTTTTGTGGTACAGTATCTCTAAGATTACTATTACAACTAGCGGTTAAATGCAAACACTTAAAAAGTATGTTGCAGCAGTCTCTTATAACTTACTTGACGTATTCTGATTTGTTGTCCGGTCTGATTCACTATAACTTACTTGACATATTCTGATTTGTTGTCCTCTGTCTGATCACTCTAACTTACTTGACATATTCTGATTTGTTGTCCGGTCTGATTCACTCTAACTTACTTGACATATTCTGATTTGTTGTCCTCTGTCTGATTCACTCTAACTTACTTGACGTATTCTGATTTATTGTCCGGTCTGATTCACTATAACTTACTTGACATATTCTGATTTGTTGTCCTCTGTCTTTGATCACTATAACTTACTTGACGTATTCTGATTTGTTGTCCGGTCGATTCACTCTAACTTACTTGACATATTCTGATTTGTTGTCCTCTGTCTGATTCACTCTAACTTACTTGACGTATTCTGATTTGTTGTCCGGTCTGATTCACTATAACTTACTTGACATATTCTGATTTGTTGTCCTCTGTCTGATTCACTATAACTTACTTGACGTATTCTGATTTGTTGTCCGGTCTGATTCACTATAACTTACTTGACGTATTCTGATTTGTTGTCCTCTGTTTGATTCACTATATAACTTATTGACGTATTCTGATTTGTTGTCCTCTGTCACAGTGGTGTGCCTCCCCCCAGGTTTCAGTTCGTATTCCTGGAATTTCCCGAAAGAGTTGTGTTCCACAGAAAATGTATGATCTAGCACTCCCTCAATGTTGTTCTCACTGAAATGTCAAAAGCAAGTCATCATTATTCCTTTTCTGATGAATGTCACACATGCAAAATTTGCTGAACATGGCATGACCTACTGCTTAAATCTTTTTTTTAATTAAGAGTGATCTGACCATGATTCAAAAATCAGTTTTATGAATAATTAAAATTGATGCTAGTTAGAGTCAAGTGCTGTCTGGCAACCTTGCTGAAGGGTTTTTAAATTCCAAGTTTCTAGTTTACTAGTTGTGAAAGACTTCCTCGTCAAAATATAAGGACCGATATCCTACTTTCTTTTTGGATGTACATAGCATCATAAGACCTATGTCTTTACAGCCATTGGCCTCCTTAAAAAAGCACACAGGAGAAGATATTTTCAGAAAAGAAAGGTACATATTATATATATATATAATGCAATATATTCTTGAAAACAAAATTTCCCACTTGGGTTATTAGAAGTACTCACAGTAACCAGACAAGGCTTCTGTGAAGTTCTGGATCCACGTTCTCAAGGTCATTCAGGGTCACTGGTTTGGCAAGTAATTGTTTGTAGAATGGCAAAGTGAACCCCCCATCCAAATAATGACCATGGAATATTGCTATACCAATGATTCGACCCACGAAATGGAAATAGGACAAGTGTTCCTGCAAAAGGAATAATTAATCAGCTCCTATCCAACATCTAGCGAGACGGTGATCTACCATCATAAACAATAACAAGAATCTCGAAAATTAAATTATCAGCATGCATCCCACATTACGAAGACATCATTCATTGACTGGAATGTGCTTACAGGATTGACTCCAGAGTCTGCGTTGATCTGCAGTGTGTAAATATCGTCCCTCGCGTACTGGAAGAGGCCGTAGTAGGGATTCAGCATCTCATGGGACAACAAGTACAGCCATTCCCTGTTATTACAGAAAACCAATCCCAGTGTTACACCCACTCAAATCAACACTTCATAATTACACCTACTATACTCAACGGCAAGTTCTGTTCCAAAGCATTAACATTTAATAATGAGTGACTACAGATGCATCATTTACAAGCATAAAATTCTAGCTTTTAAGTGTAGCACTATAAACATTTCATGATGGTTAAAATGCAATGGATACTTGTTCTATAATATTCCCTCAAAGAACAGAACAACATTCTACCATAGTCTAGCCCCTCTTCTCTAAGAACTGATATTTACCTGGCCACTCCACCATAGTCTAGCCCCTCCTCTCCTTTGAATTTCACCATCAGCCTCTTTCTGAGGTCTTTGGCACGTAACTTCATTACAGTTCTGTAAGAATCCTGCATTGCAAAATATACATGTAATTATCTTAAAATGTCAGGAATTTAATCACTCTCTTTAAATAAAATGTAATTTGAATCCATTAATATTGTGTGTTATAGTTTCTAGGCAATCCATAGACCTTTGCAGAGCATTCAGGAACCATATATATATACTTTATCAGCAATGGACTCCATGCGAAATTCATCTAAACCTTACGTAGGTACTGCAGAGCAATAAATGTCCCCTACTGACCCCTAGCCCAGTTGTTTGCATAATATTCTGTGTGAATAATGTTATGTCAAAAGTTTATAAATAAACAAATAAAAAACAAGAATTGTTTGTTGAACACTGATGCCTTCGTATGGCAGTTGATAATAGTTTCAAAAGTAGGTCAAACTCCAACGTCAGGAAATAATAAACTTTGGTCCCATGAAATTTCTTTGTACACTTCAATCACAAACAAAATATGAATGCCTTAGCTTTTATTAAAAGTAGGTCAAACCCCAAATAAAAGTAATGAGATCGAAATTGTAGAAGGATTACAAATAGAAATTAAAGCATAGTGGAAAAAATTAAGGAAAACATCATTGGCACAAAGTCATAAAAAAATTGTCAAAATCCCTCAACTGTGAGAAAACTTGAACATACATATAAATTGTAAAACATAAATTAATAAATCAAACTTCAGTTTCCTAAATCAAAGCGTGTTGAAACAAGATGTGTTTGTGAAACACCAATGGCTACATGCTAGTAGAAGGGGCTTGTCATAAGGATTATGCATGTGAAATATGAAAGCCCTATCTCTTGCCAATCAAAAGTTATGGTCTTTAAAAAGTAGATCAAATTTTTAGGCCAAGGTCAGGAGGTCACAAATTTTGGTACCAACAGAAAGGTCTTGCCATAAGAAACAAACATGTGAAATATCAAAGCTCTACTACTTATCATGCAAAGGTTAAAGTTTCAGACAAAAGGACAGAATGACAGACAGGACAAAAACAATATACCCCCCCCCCTGATTTTCAATCACGGGGGCATAAAAAGTCCATAAAACCAATGAACAAAGTGCCAACTAGTAGTCCACTTAGGCTCAACCAGCAAGGTACTAATAAGCTTTCCACAGAAAAAATACAACTCTTCTCAGACGAATTTTGAGGATGATTGAACTGCTCTTGCGTATTTTCTTAACAGTACCTCAAATATCTCCTCCCTGGAGACTTCCATCCTGCAATGTCCCCCCTGGGACTGCAGGTTCTGTAGCTCCAGTTTGAGGATCTTCAGCTTCTGCACTAGGTCTCGCTTGTATTTTGGGACTGGAGAATCATTTTCTTTGTCAATGATTCTTCTGGAGGGAACTGGTGCACTCTCTTCTATCCTAGATACCATTAAAAGAATTCAACATCAATCTCTATAATTATACCCTTCTATAATCATGATTTAAATCTTGAAGGAGTAACTTTATCATTATTTCATTTCAAAATTCTCCATGTTCAAATGAATATCATGGCTAAATTGTTTTAGTTTGATCAGGTGAAAGCTTTGCTGGTGGTGACTTACGTTCGAGTCTGAAGCCGTTGAATGTTTGCGGAGAGTCTGGGGTCTGTAAACTGCGTGGTCCTGTTATTGTGGTCCACGAAGTACACCCTGCCACTCCCTGTGTGACGGACCTCCCACCCCACAGGCAAGTTCCCCAACTCCTCGTCCTGGATTTCTGATCCTGACATATCCCTGAAATAAATGGGAGGATTGAGAAGCAATTGTGACACAAAGTAACCCCCTACCATGCCCAAATCCTACATGGCAAATGTTAACTTTGACCTTGGTGTAGGACCCTCACTACACATATCTCTCTCTCTCTCTCTCTCTCTCTCTCTCTCTCTCTCTCTCTCTCTCTCTCTCTCTCTCTCTCCAATTACATGTATATCAATCAGACAGTCAAACAAGCAAGATACAAAACAATATGCCCTTGATTAAAACAATATCAAATATACAAAATAGGTCATGAAATTTAAGAGGTTGTTATTGGTACCCTATTTTTCCCCTTTCAATGTTACAACAATTGAGTAGTTTTCCATGAACTCCAGTTTGGACTGCATCTTACCTTGGGACCCTGGGATCATGCCACGTACTGACACCCGTTCTGGTGTGTAAAAAGTAAACCTGACCTTGCTGAGTAGTTCTTTGCTCTAAAACACAAAATTGATCCATAAATGCACAACAATTTGCCAGTTTTGATGAAGAACTGTTGCTCTAGATAGCATTGTTCACCATAACTCCTTACCATAACCATCTGGTAGCTCTATCGCATTGTGAAGGTGGGACCGATTAAGATAATTCCGATGTCTAGTAGAACGTCGCCTTGGAAGTGGGGGGTTACTGGAACAGTCGTTGTCTTCATTGTTGTTGTTATTGTTGTTGTTATTTGGGACAGCACGATTGTTGGAACGGCTACTAGCAGAATTGGTACTTTGTAGACTGTTACTGGAGCTACTTCCCCTGACAGACTCTGAAGCTGGCCTATAACAGAAAGCATTTTTTTGCTTAGTAATGATCAGTAATATAAGTTTTCTTTCCTAATTCATAATAGTACTAAGTAGGGCACCTAAGACTTTCTGTTCAAATGTTTGAAAAAGCCTGTGACATACATCATTGCTAGTCACGAAATCTGATACATTATTTTCCTCATAAGCCCTTGTTCTATCATACTACTTGTTTATATCACAAAACATTTTAGCATACTTAAGGCTCAGCTAATATATTAAAGTTTTACCAATAAAAAAAATAGTATTCAAATAACATCTAGCTCCAGGGGATAGATCAAAGGAGTTTTATCACGAGTTTAAAAATTTCGTTATTTTTTGATATATCAAAGAAAAATTGCTTTTAAAATCATTCATCAAGTTTATTTGGTAAAAAGCTGTATTTCAAAGATATAGCTTTTCAAAGTTTGAAATTCCTAATATGCATATTTTTATCGACGATTTAACGCGCCATTACGGTGACGTCATAGATGTCAAAGAAAGCACTTGTTTTGTTTAGAAAAGCGATCAATTATCACGTTTAAAGAGCCGTTACAAACAGATTAGCGATAATAGGATAATAAACAGATAATCTGGCGTATTGTGCGGCATTTGGGTGTACAGACGTGCATGGGAAGAGGTTTTTCTAACATTCCCAAAGGACTCGAAATGGACCATTTTTTGCAAACGGGAGGCCTTCGTTCCCACCCAAAATCATCTTTTGTGAAGTACAATAGGCTTTAAAAGTTGAGGTTGGAAAAAATTGTACATTCAATGTCATAATTTTGATTTCTTCAACAGTTCTTAGCACTAAAGGATTTTATATTCATTATCCTTTTTTTCCTCCGTATGGTTTTAAACATGCAGGGTTGGGTCCTTTGTTTTCATGGTATGATTTTAATACGCATTTTTTTTCAACCACCTTTTTAGTCTGAGAAAGGGGTTCGTTTTCCCCAGGGTGAAAATCGGTCATTGAGGTGGTGTCACTCGGAGAATTATCGCTTGCTTTGATAACTTACAATATTGTGAATAATTAAATTACAAAAGTATCTTGAAACAGCCAATCATTTTTTTTAATCGGATATTCTTAACCACGTATAAGCATATACCGCATGTACACAGGCCGTTTGCACGTGCTAAATCAACAAAGTGATCAGCACGTTTTTGTTTTACGAAGACATTGATATAGACTGCGCTTGCCACTTGATAGTGTTCAATATCCCCTCAAGGCAAATGCTTTTCTTTCACACATCTTATGAGTGAAATAAAAAAAAAAACAACAACCTTATTTGTGACTGCATGTTCATATCAAATTACACCCAAAATAATTCTAACTCTTATGTTATCAATTAACAGAAAAGCATGAAAAAATTGTCCGATGTTGGAAATATTTTGGATTTTACCTCTTGCTGAAAACACCATATTTCACCAAACTGGTACTCCAATTGTCGCACTTCCCTGAGAACGAGTCTTGATTTCCCGTGTCTTTTGCAGAAACGACTGACTTGTTTACCCATCTTACTTCATGCAACAATGTATGGATTTTAATTCAATTTAACGCATTTGTTTTTACAGACAGAGCTCTAAATAATACGGCACTCAAACATACTCCTTTTGACAATTAACGATGGTGTTATATGACCTTATATCATACATTCGTATTATCACCGGGCACTGCTGAGTACCACAAATTAAGATAGTTTTATATTTTTTTTATTTATTTTATTATAACTTCGACTATTTCTAAGTTTCTACAAAGGAAATATCGAGTCTGCTTAAACTTTCATGAAGAAAATCTCGTGCTATGCTGAAATTAACATGATTACATGTGTATGTAGAGGCTTCGCTATTCGTGCTACTTGTAGGCGTATTTTCTTCGTTATTATTGACTGCTAGAGGTTCAAACATGTAAGATCAATGTTCATTACTAAAAGGTATTTCATCGATGTCATATTTCCTCTCTCCATGTCTAGAGTTGATTTATTACCGTTAAACTCAGAGCGTTCACGATAATCATACGGTCATCTCTTAAAGAATTGACATCTATGACGCAGTATGACGCGACAGTGACCACGTGGCCCGCTATCTCATTAACGAAAAATTGACTGCGAGGACCCTAACTTTGAGGCGTATTTACAACTAATTACGGCTTTAATTGCCTTTAATTGAAGTGTGATGTGTTTTTGATTAATAAATCTAGAACTGTATTAGCCCTAATTAGAAAGTGAATCCGTGATAAAACTCCTTTAAGAAGTACATGTATATATATGTAGTTACAATCAAAATGGATAAGATTTATTCATAAGCACAAGAATGGGGGTGGAATATTCTTAATTTATCTAACCCCCCCCCCCTTTGCTGTTTGGTTTTCATTCAGAATATATAAGTTAACAAAGCTTATTCATTGCTGAAAATATATAGCCTTGAGGCATCCTAAATGTAGATCAGCTTTACAATGACTGGTCAAGGGATACAGTCCCAAGTCCCATCTCTTAATGTCTCTCAGTCAAAATCTAAGCATGACAGACAAAGGGTTTGTGAAGTAGCCTATTGGAATGACTACGCTAGCCACGAGTGACATGGCGCATTGTAGCTTTGTCAACGCATGTTTGAGTATGCAAGACCATTATTGGTAATACTCATTATTTGAAAACATCTTCCTTCTTATTTCACACTTACTTCAATATCAAATACAGTTAACTTGTAACTAGAGAGCTTCAACAAGTAAAGTTGACAAAAATATGCCCAATAACCAATGTTAAAAATTTGAACATCAAAAGCCAATCTCATATTTGCTGTACTTGACATTATCTAATTTTCAACTTCAATGGATAAATGACACATAACTCACAAAGCACATCAAAATAATCTTCAGCTAGTGAGCAATATATAAACTGAAAGTGGTCAACTGGCATAGTAAGTCATAAAATTCACGCGTGGGCAATCAGCTGATTATTTATTTACTGTACAGCAGGTGGAGATGTACAGATAATTAATTTTTGTCACCTGGTGGGCCTGTTCCACTGCGTGGTCCTGCTGATGTGGTTCACATAGTGAACTCTTCCACTGGCCGTCCTGCGCTCTTCCCACCTACAGAACAAATTAACCAAGCAACAAATCATCGTGTGAAAACAAAAAGCATTTCCTAGAAAGTGAAAAATAATATGGGGAATTTATTTCAAAACTAAAGGACAAAGTTTAGCTTCAATCCACCACAACCCCCGCTTTTTGTTTAAAATTACAAAAAATATTTCCTAGTAAGTGCAAAATAATATGGGACATTTATTTCAAAACTAAAGGACAACATTTAGCTTCAATTCACCACAATTTCTGCTTTTTATATAAATTGGCAGAAAATGTTTCATAGAAGGTGCAAAATAAATTGGGGCATTTATTTCATATTTAAAGGACAGAGTTTATTTAAAATGGCAAGTTTGAAATTTCATCTTCTCTCATCATAGATGTATCAAATATAACTGTTACCTAATATGTCTATTAAAAATCACATAGTAAATGGAAGGAGTTTCCCCAACAAACAGATATGTTTCAACACCTGCACAAATGGGTCTTCATTCTAATTACCATTTTTCATCAACTGAGGAAACACACTCCCCTAATAATTTCATTAATTTTTATAAAATCAACAAATAAAACAAAAAGAAAGGAAATTAAATATTCAACAAAAAATATCATTTGTTGGGGGTGGCATGCTGTTGACTGGTACATGGGTTTTATATGGAGTTTTCTGTCACCTTAACACCCTAAGTAATGATTGTTACTGACTTAATTAGTTAATTTGAGATGATGAATACTTTTTAGAGTTGACAATCATGGGGGAAAGTTAAAACAAATGTTTATCTTTAATTAATATTTCAAAGAGACTATGAATAAGATCTAAGTAAAATTGAAATTTATCAGATGTGTTAATCAATAAATTTATATTTTTCAATGCATTTCCTTTATTTAAGAATTAACAGTATATTTCACCATAAAATACAAATACCTACCCTTCTGGAAGTTCATTGGGATCTTGTGGGATAAGAGCGGGGGCATCTGTGTTCACAGGTCCCGATCCCGAGCCTCCTCGATCCCGCGAAATGAGACTGATGACGATCTGACCCCTCACATTGTCATTGTCGTCAGCGTTGTTCCTCTGCAGATCCAGCCGCTGAACTGAAACAGAAACACGGGGGTGTGGTGAGTTACAGGTTCCAGGTCCGTGCACACACACCGACAAGGTGTGGCCCTCCCGTGACCCATTCCTAGGGACCTTAATTTGAGTACACTGATGGGCAGTCATCCATTTACAGAAAACTTAAAAAAACAAAGGAAGTCTATCACTGCAACAGATCCTGCATGTGAAAATCCCAAGATGCAAAATCTCTAATCCATTTAAAAACAGGTCCTGGAGGACTGTTATAAAAATAAATATCTTTCTTTGAATAAATAAATGTTTTCACACTAGTGGTCAACAACTACACATCTTGAATTCAGGTTCCTTTGTGAAACTGAATGGCCCCCCGTACCTAACTAAACTTCACTGCAGGGGATCCCAGTACCAACAGGTAAAAACAAAGATGTCATTGTAATTTATGGGCAATATCAAATGTAACGTGGACTGGCATTCAAGCATGACATCTACCATAAGAGATTGGAGTCTTTATACTGATGTGATAAGGCAAGTAAACCACTCTGACAAAATTCACGGGTATTCTAACCTACATACCGTATAATTTCTATAACCTTTCATATTGTATTACAAAAAAGTTTTTAAAACATTGTTAAATGCATAATGAAAATGCATTCATTCTGCCCACACATTATGAAAATTGTACAGACTTGGTCCAGACCTACTGTCTATTCAAGCACTTTTAAACTTCTCACTGAGCTAATTTTAATACAATCACAAATAGATGAATTTCCTTTTGACATTAATATTTCTTGTCATATATTCAGATATTTTCATATCATACATTGTAGATGAGCAATTATATCACACAGTATCAAGTTGCAGTTTTACCGCTTATCTATACAAGGATATAGTAAGAAATGACGTCTCTTACGAAAAGTTCACCGAAAACTTAGCTGATACATAATTACTTTAAACTGGGGAAAAGTCAAAACTCAAATTGTTAGGCAAGAATATCAAAATCTGTCACTTCTACAGGTAAAGAGGCTAATGAGTACTTCTGTGGTTACCGAGTTCATTTGATATTTGAATTATTTGCTAAAGGTCTGAAACAAGGAACATAAACAAAGAAAAACAAATATGAATACTTGAGAGTTGAAACAATTTTCATCATAGTTCAAAATAACCAAATTCGCTATGGATGAAAATAGGCAAAATATACCTTTCATATATTTTCCAACAATTTCACACCAAAAATTTTCAACATACATTTCTAGCGATTACTATTGGGCACCTGCAATACAGCAGAGCCCTAATAATGGAACCAGCCATATTGTTCCTTGATCCATAATATCCTTCATCNAGCGATTACTATTGGGCACCTGCAATACAGCCATATATATTGTTCCTTGATCCATAATATCCTTCATACTTTTCATGACATTATTTCTTTGAAATTCATTAATGTCTATGAAGATATTTTGCAGAGACAGTGAGAGACAAAGTAACAGGGTGAATACATAACCTATGTCCGGCTTGACTGGTTGAGAGAATCACACTTCCCTCCATAATAGAGAAGTACATGTATTGCTGTTTTCCACACAATATGTCTCAAACACCTATGAGTAACAGAGTTAACACTACCTAGTTTGTAAGTTGTGATTTTGAGACTGTGATGTGTTGATTTGAGATTAGCAGATAATGTTTAAAATTGGGGCTGTTGGGAAGTATGGGGATACACAAGTATAGATAAAGTCCATAGGTCATATCACCCAAGATTTTTTACTTAAACTAGTTCCCTCTTTTTTAGCTTTTACATCTCCAACAGACAGCCTTTTCACAACTTGTAGTTTTCGCCATTCTTGCTTTGGTCACAAGCTACCTAAACTGTCCATACACAAGCTCATATTGTTTTTCAGGTACCATACAATATTTTTTACAATTTAAATTCTATGCAGTTGTGAAAGGTTTAACACATTGCCTCATGCTAGTGTTATAATCAACTGATTTTCTGTTATGAAATTATGGGCAAGACAAAATCATATTTGGTCAAGGTCCACACACATTCTTGGGTCATATAAAACCTGGGTGTAAAGAAAAGTTATGCTACAATATATCAAATTATTTCCCAGTCAATTTCAGAACCATGATAATCCAATCCTAAGATTGCTATTGCAAATATTGGATAAAAATTTGTAAAATAATCTAAAAATAATGAAAATGTTTAAATGTTTATACCTGATCCAATGGTTCAATGTGAAACTAAAAGGTGATTGATAATTAAAGCCAACAAAAAAATAAAAACACCAATGACAACAGATGCAAAACAAACTTTCCCCATCAAAATCACTAAAGAGTTCATTAAAGGTGTGCTATAAATAGTTTCAAGTGTCTCTACTTCCAAAATTTGTTTACTTCAGTTTCACCTGCACAAGTAAATGCTAAAATTAGCAATCTATGACCTCAAGGCCAATAACAATGTGAGAAAATCAACAAATATAAATAATCACACATAAATGTTGAAACCTAAAGTACCATCAATAAAAACAGCATGAAATGTGTCATCACAATGCAAGAACACCAGAACATTATACACTAAAAAGCTAACAAGCTCAAATGCCCTAGATAGTGATCTGAAATACATTTATGAGGTCCTGCTTTTTCATACCGATTATGGAAATGAGGAGCCCCATGTTTATTTCTAATCGTTGATTGGCTCTCAGAATACTTACATCCCGTATCTTTCAGCTGCTGAATAGCATATACTTATCTGGACACGCCAGGAACCAGCCCGTGTTCTTGTTGTGGATTTTCTTATGGTTCCATATACTTATGGTAATGGAGTCTTTTGAACCAACGTACCTGCAATGATAAGCATAATGAAGTTTCCTTTACCTGGTAGTTAGCAATGATTTATGACTTAAATTGTCACATGAATTTTCACTGCTTCCAAATTCAAGATTACTAATTTAATAATGGAAATTAACTTTAATTTTGAAAAACTAAATAATTATTAATGATTATTTATGCATAGATCATTAAAACCAAATGTCGAAACGTAAGAAGCCTGTAGGAAAAGATATTTAGCTAAGCCAAAAGCAAAATAATTCTGACAAACTTGTACAAACACAGTATTTTAGAATAAAGCTAATACTTATTCATCATATAATTTATTCAAGTATTAGCTTTATTACTTACAATTTTATTCTCCAAACCTTATACAATTTACATTAATAACATGGAAACATGAATGCAATGTGACACAGAGCTATAATGTTACAGAAACATTCTGAAAATCTTTGTGGCAGTCACCACAAGGCATGGAAAAGTAACAACCACTTCATACAATCTACGTTAGTTAAATGAATAACCCGGTCATTCCAAAGGTCCATCAGACATACCCAAAGTCCTGTTAATTTGTTGTCAGTCTGATAATACTCAAGAAGCAATCAGACCACATGTTTGCTCATCTTTCTTAATAATTCTCATAGAATATGATGATGAAAACAAAAGTAAAGTTCTTTATTTTATCATGCAGCCAATTGCAGCTTTCACTATCATGACAAACTCATAAAGGTGTACCAAATGCAAGTTGATTTATAAAGGAATGAGATCTCACACGTACTACACAGTGCTGTGTATGTGTAATCTCACTTCCTACACTATTTTGAAGGGGCAAATCCCTGGAATGTTGTTGATTGTGACAGAATGAATAAACTGCCCGAATGATTGCAATTCAAGGACAACAATATGACATGCTGCATAATTTGCATTTCTCATTATAGAAATTATCCATGAAATAGATACTGAAAAGGAGATAATAAGACAGTTCTAATTTTGTTGTTAAGTGAAAGTAGTATAAACAGCCACTCCACTAGTAGGAAAGGCAGCAAAGGGAAAGGGTGATAACTCAGGTAATACCTTTGAACAACAGATGCTTCTAATATTTAATGAGATTTTTGAAACAAGAGGCCCATGGGCCACAATGTTCACCTTAGTGACCTTGGCCCTCGCAC
>CAJDSM010025187.1:2995-15481 GCA_903981925.1 Ostrea lurida | reverse complement strand
CTCCTATCTTAATTTTGATCTAATGATTGGGGATTCCCATCGCAAAAATGAATGGGCCTATAGTATTTATGGATTCCCAACTCTCCATTTGCTACTCTCTAAAACCACTCCTGAAACAGAACTTCAATGAAACTTTCATGGTTCTTTGCTACATATGCATTGTGCACCTACTATTTAAAATTTATCTGAATGATTTTATACCAACAGGAGTGGGAAGGGTATTCACTAAGTAAGCTGTGCTCCCCGTATTTCTAGTTTATTTTTCCCTGCCTGCCCCTCGTTTACCCTACCAGCCCCTCATGTACCCTTACTTTCCCCTTTTTACCCTGCGGTAGCCCTACCTTTCACTCAGTATTCAGATACTCACATGGTACTGAGCCTTTGCTGTAAAATTTCCAGGATTCCTCTATACCTTGCCCAGAGTGTACAAGAAATACAGCAGACAGAAAAGTGTTTATTTTCCTGTAGGAGTCTTTGTTATGAACCCTGGTCAGGTCCAGGATCAAATCATCATTATTCACAACCACGAGACGTCACTAGCCCCCACACATATCTCCGATCACACTGAAGCTCATCATTAAGAAGTCCAGAAGTCACCATCCATTGTACCGGTATTCTGCTGGGCAGTCAGTCTCACTGCAAGCCCTAGATCTTCTGAATGTCCTGCTATGATTTCTCCACGATTCTGTGTTTAAACACTCGTGTAGATGAGCTGCCTTACAACAGGATCCGAAGATCTGCCTGCTCGGCTCTGTGTGAAAAGACAACACGTCTCAGTGAATGACAACTCTGAATGAAACTAGATGGATAATCTTTACTTGAAGTCTGATTTTGTAACAATTAATACAAATAACTTTGACAAGGTATTTTCTGAACATAATATTAGTTTACACTGAAATAGACAACTATTTCACTTATATTAAAGCCAGAACTACTGAATATTACAATATCATACACATACAGTGATAAGGTACAGAGTATGAATAAACCTTGTATTGATTCGTGGTGATCACAATGCCACTTGTCACCAATATTTGTGGCAAGCATACTTTTATTAAAAAATATTCATGTTTTTAAAAAAAAAATGGTTGAAGAATTCTCTCAAAGTTTATAATGAAGTAAGATGGACATTTTTTAAACATCCTAAAAAATTCTATAGACAAAAGATATTTGTCTGTAAATTTATCTTAAGAAATGTCAGGCGTAGCCCAGGGACTAACTCAAGTGAGATGCTTACTGGCAAAGTGGTCTGGTCAGATCCCCAGGGCGAGGATACCCCTCCCCCCTGCCGAAAACGATTTATGGGTTTTCAGGATATCCTTAAAAGCGGATAACTCTTGAGTCACACATTTATTTGTTTTCACCAGAAACTACATTTTTAAATACGTATAATATATATATGAAATACGAATCGGTTATAGTTAATGGCGGCGAAGGAGAACTTTGCGAAATCTATTGATGCGGAACTTTTTAAACATTGCATAGGGTGTTATATATTTGAAGAAGTTGTTTTGTGCATCTCCAATGATCACACTCGTTCACAAGTTGTGATTTTATAACTACATAGATGATGGTAAGTTGTAAACCCCCCTCTCCGTTGATACATCAATGTTGAAATATCACTCACTTGGTGTAAGGCAAAGATAATGAACAGTGATCAATCTCGGTAAGTCCCAAGTTTTAAGTAAAATACAAAATACGTAAACAAAGTTGGAGCTAACAAATTAAAGACCCCTGAAATACACCAGAGGTGGGATCAAGTGCCCAGGAGTTTCCACCGGTCACACCCGCCGTAAACCCATTGTCTTGATCGGCAAACGGAGTAATCGTAGTCAAAATTAGTGTATGTATAATCGGCTTAACAATGCTATGAAAAGGGTCAGACAGCATTTGATTCAATTGCATGGCAAACTAAATCGTTTAACGACCTGAATTAGCAGAATGCTGCGTTAACGTGGTTGTTAGAGTAGCCTGCCGCGATTCAAAACGGATCTTACGCAGAACAAGCTTTTTGTGTATCGTATAAGTTGAGAGACATGCACATCGATCATCTGAAGGGAGGGAAATTTTGCGTGATCATCCCTTACTTGATGCAAACTTTATTTTAAAAAACACCCACCACAACACTGTGTAGAGTGTTCATGTCCAATATCACACTCTGATCACAAGTTGTGTTATTACTCACAGGGAAGCGATATCAGGATATGACGGTTTCAATGAGGGTTACGTTGTCGACCCTCCCCCAGTGATAATCAGAGTTTAATATCACACTGCTGGGTCCGATCGTCTACGCTATGCCGTCAGAAAGACTTTTTACCAGAAACGTCTCACAAGCATTTGTCATTTTAGTCACATTCATTAAAAATTCACCCAACAATCAATACAAACTATTGACAATAAAGTTTATTTTATAACGTCAAGTGCTTGTGAAACATTTATACTAAGCACTTTTCTGCGACTTATGTAGATCAACTAACTATAAATGAGGAAGAAACATGGACCGACAATAAATTAATGTGTACCGCTTAAAGAATGAAATGGCATTATTCTTACAATTGATTAATTTAAAACAATCACATTCATAAAAAAAAAATACTGACAAAATGATGTGGATGCTTGAGCATCCAAGCATACATGGAAGCTACGCCACTGAATGTTGTTGAACATGAATAAATTTATAAAATGTACACATTTTTTATTGAATCTGAAATTAAAGAGCTGGAAAATATCGCAGTATTATTCCTGTGATATTTTCCAGCTCTTTCAGATTCAATAAAAAATGTGTACATTCACAAACATTTTATAAATTTATTCACGTACAGAAGTATATTTTGATTTGGGAAAGACCATAGCTGGGATAAATTCATTATATAGTGTTTTACAGGGTTGATACAGATATATACATGTATAGGGTCCATAGAAAAAAAAATTGTATTGGGTAAGGTGAAGCTGAGCCCGATACAATTTTTTTGATACAGCTGTTTTCATGTAACCAATATATTTTCGTATTGCCCCTGTAAAACACTATATAACTAATAATACATGTACCTCTGTACAATATCAATATTCTATATACACCTCTATACAGTATCAATATTCTATATATCCCTCTATACAGTATCAATATTCTGTATATACACCTCTATACAGTATCACTATTCTGTATACACCTCTATACAGTATCAATATTCTGTATATAGGCCTATACACCTCTGTACAGTATCACTATTCTGTATTTGGTACACACCTCTTCACTGCTCTGATCACCCCTTCCTTCTCAATAACATCCTCCGTCTCCCGCAGTCCTGCTGTGTCACTCAGAAGAACGGGGTACCCTCCCACATTGAGGGTGGTCTCCACCACGTCTCGTGTCGTCCCTGGGATAGGGGACACAATGGCTGCGGGCCTCTGACCTGAAACAGAATTGTTTATTGTAAAGCAAGTTTTTTTCTTCACATGCATGAAATTTTCATGAGATTCGGAAAAGCCTGAACACAGCAAATATTTTTCGCTCCAAGAAATTTGTTGCTGTGAACCACATTATCCCAGGTAAATCACAAAATTTGTCCTGAATAAAACATACATGTATTATCTACAATATGATGTAGTGCCATAAGTAAGTCAAATTTCATATCGCGAAAAAAACAAACATTCTGAGAGTATTGCACAGCAATACATAGCCCCCTACTGGTTACACAAATCATTGGACCGCAACAATATTCTAATTTCATTATGTAGGCTATATCATATACTTATGGTAAAAGGGAATATTGGTGAGCCAGGATAGGACAAGGGCTATAACTTAGTGGAAAATGAATAGATCAAATCCAGATTCGATCTTGATCTGTAACTTGGTATGGCAAAGGAATGTACCAAATATCAAATGAATATCTGCAAGCAGTGAGAAAAAAAGTGCAGAAAACATAATTTATGAAATTTTTTAAGTTCAAGGGTCAAGACTCAGTAATAAAGGAATGTCATACAGTTGGAATAACACAAGGTAATGGAGGGTGCGATAACCAAACTTGCAATATCTATGGATCATGTAAGTCTGTTGGTAATAGCACTTTGCAAGCAGATGTTAACGCAATAATTCACAAATTGAAAATAATCTGAACATGAGCAAAAAAAAGACAGCGGAAAACTGATATATTATCGAAATTTTTTGCTAAGTACCCAAGGGCTCCATACAATCACGTAAAACAATGGATTAAAACCAAACTCGACTTTATCTGTAAACTGGGGATATGGCAAAAGCAATGTTGCCAAATATCAATTGTATTAATACCATACTTACGAGTTGTGACGCAGGACAACAGTTTACGATTACACTAGACATACACTATTCGCTACTTTGAACAATAGTGTTTTACAGTGTACCACATAACGCAATAGAGATAGGCTACATAATGGTATTCATACAAATAAACGGTCACAGCACATATGTGAATGGACATACATTAATCTATTAGAAGTATCAAAGCGTATATCCATACTTAGCCACTAACAGAATTGCGTCACTTCGTGATAGTATCTACCCTAATAAGTGCGTTATCATACAGCTTTATACAATACACAAAGAAGTAAACCTAATTGAGTTAAGTTAACCACCGAAATTCATTCTACTTTCATATATGACACGCCAAGACATTTATAAATCTTGGCATAAGTTACTCTTCATTGTCAAGTAATGTCTATCTCAAGTGGCTGGATGAAAACAATAAAAAGTTCAACCTCATTCCACATTAGTTCGCACTCTAAATAACCAATATGACATTGTGTTTGGCATACTCAAATTCTTACTGGCTATGCAATCACTTGGTGTCGTAACATACACATTGAGCAGTTCATGACGGAGGTCATAACCCAACTTATTAGACAGGCCAGATTGGCTATATGCAACAAGGATACAAAGTAATCCCAATCAGAAAAGCGATACGCGAACAGATTAAATAGTTGAGTACTACGGGTCGATCTATGTATGAAGGAGTTAATACGAGATAGATCTAGAGAGAATTATGTTTCTTCTTGTTAACATTGTATACATTTACATCAAATTTGAAAACGCAAAAAATTTCTCAGAATAAAGGACATCGGTATGAAATGTTCAATTACTAAGTTCATGAGCTAAAAATTAGCATTTCACAAGCTAAATGATAACGTACAAATACACACAAACATTTCGACAAAGATAACACCTCAAATAATCGAACACAACTATTCTATCCTGGCTTGACAAAAGAATAAATAAATATACGAAAAATACTTAGTGTGTAGACTAGTTTGCGTGAAAAGTTTACAAAATAATATCATTCCAAGTGATTCGTAATATAGACTCTGAGTTAAATGGAATATTAAACGCAACAAGTACCGAGTCAAGTATATCTGAGCCAGCTAGAATATATTGCTGTTCAATGGTATTCAATGGTTTTAAGAGGCCAGGCTCCGTCATACTTATCGATCGTGCCACACGCAATACGAAAGTGATCACACATAACATACAATACAAGAACAGAGTTCACAATTGAAGGAAAAGTGTTTTTTTAAAAAGTGGACCACCAAATCATACATTCCGAATAATACTTAATGGACTCAGTAAGAACCCCATGAATGTCAGAAGACACTTGAGTCTTATCTCGTTTCAGTACGTTAGGACTTGCTTCATTGCTGTCTGCGATGATCCAAATACCATCCGAGTAAACATCCTGAGTCAGAGCCATCCAAGCACATCATGAGCCATGCTCTCCATCCGCGCGGACCGTCAAATTCACCCCTACACCGCGTCCGGTAAGTGAGTCCGCGACGGGATGCGCCAGCCCCGCAGGCTTTGGCCGGCCAGCCCGTGCGCCGCAAGTTGCTCGCCTGACCACACCGCAAGCTCGGCTCGCCCAGAGGCAGACTCAAGTTGACTGCAGTCTGCAATTCATCTCTTCTAGGGTAACCCGCAGCAGAGCCACACCAAAACGCCAGCTCCTTCCGCCGGACGCATAGGCGCCGCGGCCCAAGCACGGCCCCCGCATATTCGAAATCATTGGGACCACCCGCCGTCGGGAATCCGGTTCACATCGGCTGTCCCGATCCCCTGGCTAGCGAAGATGGGGGATAACCAACAGCATCAAAAGGATTTGCCTCATCCATAAAAAGACCCGGGCTCCACACAGACTGACACTTCGACCTTTCCGTCCCGCGGGGGGACGGGGTCGTGTCGGAGAACAGTCAATTAGAATAATGTATGTTTCACGTGTATACAAAGCGCAATTGGCATTGGCTGACAAGATTGTCTAGCAATACAACCTCATTATTTTTGTATATCTAACTTGGCTTCTTGTGGGACGTTCCAAGATATGACGTCGTATGGCATTTGTGACGTTGTTGTTCCACTTTGTGCTGCAAACGGCGGGGACCAGAATCGGGCTCTCCATCTGATGCAAAATTGCCGGCTACTTATCCTCCATCGCAATTATTCATCACATATACGTTGATGTATCTCTGAAATTAAAAACCTTATAGGAAACAGCTAATTTTGACCTAGGCGGTACCGAGATACTTAAACTCGGTGCAGTTTACCAATTAATCCCCGCGGAGCCGGCATTCTAAAGGCCGTAAACTGCACCCAAGTTTCTTATATCGTATAACCTAGGTTCAATTAGACTTTCATTCCTCTTACAATTGTTCCCATGGATTTGCTCATATTGATATTTTGTAATAGCAATTTAGCACCTTATTTAGATCCACCACACAATACAAAGAGATCTCCAAAAAGGATTTCCCTCGCGGTGCGCCTGTCAAACACGTGCCGCCACACCTGTCCCCAGTTACAACTGTTAGACCAGGATCCTGGCAAACCAAACTCTGCTCTGTCGTGTTGGAGAGAGACTGCCGGGTTTAAGGCCCGCTATGTTGCGCGTTCTATACGACCAAAACAACTGACGAATTATGCGGTGTGTTCCTTGAATATGTGGTAGAGATATCGGTAAGAGCTTTTAAACAAGTTGGGATTGGAAGTAAAACTTCTTTGGTGCAGAGATTCACTTTTAGAACTTTTTGGCACTTGATTTGATCTCTCCCTATTGAATTTGCTGATTGGGTGTCAATATAAAAGCTAAACACACAGAATTGAGATGGAACATTCAAATGAGAGGGAGGGGGGGGGGGGGCTCTCAAACCTATGAGCTTTTGGGTACAGACGTCCCCCTTGAGAATTTCAAACAACCCCCCAATAAATATATTCAATTTAATTTTGAAACCAGCCCATTCATATATTTCCCGTTGAAAATTTTGACCCAATCATATATTCATCAAAATTGGTGACCTGTTCATCGTAATAATTGCCGCCCATCAAGCAAGGGTAAGTCGCATATTGTATGTATACCCTCGTTGTAAGCTAAATATTTTCGGGGAAATGTCAGTACTATATTCATAGATTACAAATCTTCATGAGATGGAATTAAATTCCAACGGAATATAATTTACCATCACATGCTGGAATGCACTAACTTGGGCATATGTAAAGCTTTCATACCATTGATATAACATACTTGATGGAACAATGGCACCGGGCCCATTTGATAATATTGTGCCTTGTCAAAAAGCGACCCATCACAGCCGCGGCAGTCCTTGTATACCCAATATAAGGAAGACCCCCCCCCGGTACATATGGGTGGACCTTCGACCTTGGACGGATTTGTCCGAAAAATCCAAAATGAGGGTCTTACTCTCATCGGTGATGGATCGTAACAATATTCCAAAGTTTCAATTCCAAATCAAGATGTAAATTCTTTCCCTGAGTTAATGTCCGGGAAACTCCTAATTGTTGACCCCGTTGCAACTCGGCTAAAAATCATCGACCCGAAACGAAACTCAAACTTGATCTGCAACTTATTTATATACACAATCTTTTTTAAAAAAAATCATTTCAATATCTCAAATCATTCAGAAAAAAGTCTGGAAAACTGCTCGTTGCAGAAGGACGGACAATGGTAAAACTATGTGTCCCGATCACTTTGTGACGGGGACATAATCAGTTCAATATCCCAAAAGCAAACTCCGGACAGTAAAAAGTTAAAGGGACACAACTTCATTAAAAAATCATCGAACCGAAACTCAAACTCGATCTGTAACTCATTAATATACAGCAGCATACACACCAAAAACCCGTGCAATATCTCAAAGTGTTTAGAAAAAAAGTCCGAAAAACTTTTAAAAATCAGAAAAGTAAATTTTCAAAGTTAGGGGGCACTATTCCATCAGATATCAACGAACAGAAACAAAACTCGGTCTTGATCTGTAACTCATTGACAAAATTCATACCAAAATTCAGTTCAATATCTCAAAACGTTTCGGAAAAAAGTCTGGAAAACTGGTCATAACGGTAATTTTTCAAAGCACGACTCCATCAACGAATCGAAACGAAACTGGAATTGGATCTGTAACTAATATACACGCACATGTAAATAAATTAGCTAAATATATCAAAACGTTTAGAAAAAATCTGGAAAACTGGTAACAGTGATTTTTAGCTCACTTGAACCGAAAGTTTACGTGAGCTTTTCTGAACGCCTTTTGTCAGTCGTCTTGTTCATCTGCTAACTTTTCACATTTTTGACCTTTTCTCCAGAACCGCTGGGCCAAATTCAGCCAAACTTAGCACAAATAATCCTTGGGTAAAGGGGATTTAAGTTTGTTCAAGTGAAGGACCAGGCCCCGGGATCATGAAACAAACTCTTAATTTGCAGACACCAGAAATTTGATGAAACAATAATGACTATCAATTTTATTGACTTCACAATCACATCATTGCAATAATCAGATTTTTCATGTTTTCGGGCCCAGGCCCCCATCAAAGGGAAGATAATCACGAAAATGCAAAAACAGGGTGGTGTCATTAAATTTTTTTTTCTCAAGAACCACTGGACCAGAAAAGCTGAAATTTATTTGAAAGCTTCCTGATATAGTGGAGATTCAAGTTTGTTCATATTATGACCCCTGGGTGTACGGTGAGGCCACAATAGGGGATTAAAGTTTAACATGCAAATATAAAGTGGAAAATCTTCTCAAGAACCACTGGGCCAGAAAAGCTGAAACTTATATGAAAACTACCTGATATAATGGACAGTCAAGTTTGTTCAAATCATGACCCCCAGGGGTACGGTGGGGCCACAATAGGGGATCAAAGTTTTACCATGCAAATATATAAAATGAAGAACCAGAGCGTGGATCTGGAAGGTTCCTGATATGCAGTTGGTTCAAATTTGTTCAGACAATGCCCCCGGGTGTTGGAGGGTATTTGATATAGAATTATATAAGGAAATATTGTTTTAAAAGATCTTCTTCTCAAGAACTGCAAGTTTGTCAAATAATCATTGAAGCATCATCAAATGGTGGCAATCAGGGTCTGGATTGGACCACAATAGGGGGACAAAATTTTTACAAAGGTTCATATAGAATATCTTTAAAAACAGCTTCTTCTCAAGAACAGTTGGTCCTGGTACGCGGGGGGCGGGGGGCATCTCCCCCCCCTTATGCCCCCCAGTCAACGATGAAGTCATCAAAGAGAGGAGATGATGGTTGTTTGTGGGTTGAGAATCTCGGTTCTTTGTAGTTGTTAAACTCAGGAGCCATGGTCCTAAATACTCTTGTAATTATATGAAGACCCATATATTTCACTTGATCTTGTGGTTGAGACAAGTTCTTGGACACTTATGTGGGGCTCCTCCGGGGTCATGACTGACCCCTCCTTTTCAGAATTGTTTATATCTTATAAATATTGAGATCCTTACCCCATCAAACATATATTTTCTTGTTTCTTGTGTTGAGATCAAGTTCGATTGACAATGTGAATATTTTGAAAAACGTATTGAGATCCCACACCCTCAAAACTATATATTTCCTTGTTTGAGGACAAGTGTTTTTGGCACATTGTGGCCTAGGATATGTGGCTGGGCCCAGCATCTTTTAAAAAAGGGTCTAAATAATTCTTGAAAACTATGAGATCCCACTTTCCAACCATATTATTTTTGTTTAACTTGTAACAAGACAATAGATAAAGGAGCCTACGGGGACTATGCTGTACCGCCTATTGTATCATACGGATGTTTATCTGTCGGTATTTTCTTATTGATTGATATTGGAGATGATCAAATATCAATTTTAATGACCCTTGAGAAATTGGTAACATGTAAGACTTCTGGCCTCTTCTCTATGAAGCAAAAGTGCTCAGGTGGAACGAATGTGGCCCATGGGCCTCGTGTTAAAGTTAAAGGGGGCACAAAAACTCCATAAAAAATTCAACGACCGAAACTTGAACTTTGAATCGGTAAACTTATTATATACAACTGCATCACAAAAAGTCAGTTTCAAGTATCTTAGGGTTTTAGAAAAAAATCTGTGAAACCATATGTGGACAGCAGAAACAAGAGAAAGCTATAGTCACCTCCCAGTTTTTACAAACCAGTAGGGTACTAATAAAAGCGCAAGTTGAGGGGCACATTCTGTATTGGTCTCCACACTATTAGCACTTAGTTACATTCTATAAGCGGTGGGATAAAATTTGCATTGTAAAAGTGAATTATTATTAGTAGACTTGCTTGATCTTTGGATTAATTATTTTACATCATCCAGATTGCAAGTCTATCCGTAATACATACATATACAAATAACACAAGTTTTTCGTGATTAGACAAAACCTGAGATATAAAGCAGAAGACACTGTCACGTGCTTCAATAAAATCAAAGAACCGCTGTTGAAATTTGGTATTTGACATACAATGGGTCAAAAACAGCCCACATCCTCAAGTCCTGAAACTCTGAGCCAAGGATAACAATTCACTAATAGGCATTCAGTTTAGTAGGGTACAAACCTTTTATCTGAAATAAATATTCTGAATTGAGGAAAGAATAAGGTAAAGAAAAATTGGTCTTATGCAAACATGCTGATAGACACTGCTCTTTTTGATGGTGTTTGAAAACGAATGGGTGCTGAGAAAAGGTTGTTGAAAATCTGCGCTTGTCTTCGTTTGTCGATTTTTTCAAAATCTTTGCTACACAAGGGAGAAATTTTTATGTGTGAGGAAAAGTAGAGGATATTTTTTATTTTGTTCTCACAAAATTTTGTTTTTCCACTTTTTTATGATCAAAAATATCTTGTCCTGATTGTATAAATGTTCATCTTGTGGACTGTGCAGCATCAAATATGCATTTATAAACGAAATTAGGCGATTCATATTTTGTTTGTAATATATAAACACTGGTTAACGTTAACATTTGGGGTGGCGGTCCTTGTGTGGATGACGCGTGCGCGTGACTTTGCAAATTATATTTTCTTGGACTAAAACGTGAATACATGTGAAATATTTCATGTTTTCTCTACTTGTTGGTATTATTCCTGTGCGGAACCCGCTATGCAATGTTGCACATATCCGCCACCCCAGAATGTATGCGTTGTAATCCAGTGATAAAAAGACTCGAGTCTTTTGTTTACATAGAACAAATGAGACAGTAAATATATCTCTAATTCCGTTGCATTTCAAAAGGCCAAGATTTTAATGTAGACTTTAATGAGTTATGTCTTCAAATATTTAACATCAAAAGAAATAAAAAGCTTTTGATCAAGAATCGTGGGTCAGTCTTTAACAAATTATTTAGAAAAAAAAAATTCAAAATTCACTTCTATTTCGTCAAAAAATGCAGTTTTAGTAGAAAGCAATTTAAAAGAAAAACTCAGCTTGATGAACCCGATTCATACACGTTACGAGTAGGCAACATGGCTCACTGAGGCATCTTTAAATTTGAATAAATTGACATATACCTGATATTGATATCTTTCATCCATGAGCTTAAACATTTTCAAAAACCAAGGCAATCTGTAAGGCTTTGCTTTAGAAAAACAGAACCTCTTTGAATAACAACTCTGGAATACAAATGAACTACAGATCTTTTAATACATCAGGTTTCACAATATATGCCAAGTTGAAGAAACTAGTTCAATTGTCAAAAAAACATCCAAACAGGAATACCCTCCCCCCTAAAAAAACCCAGACAAATTACTCAAGGTAAAATAAGACAAATAAAAAAGCTGGTGTACTCTGTTATTACTTAGACTCCCACCTCTTCTTATCCTCCCTAGACCATTATAAATAACGAAATTAGAAAAAAAATAGGGCATCCGCCAAGCCGTACATGATTGGGCCCGGACATATTATGGATCCAGAAATTTAAATGTGTAGGAAAAAAAACTCCTATGGATTTTACTATAACAAATTAAATTAAAGTGTTACATTACTGTTTTAAAAAATGATGCAGAATCCCCTCTGAAATAGAATGCTCTACATCTAACATCTTTCTTTGTACAATTGTATCCTCAAGTTTCACAATAAATTTTCCCCCAAAGATGAGTTGGTGGAGTTGCGAGTATTAGGGGATAGGAGTGAGCTTCTAGCGACAGGCGGCGCCCGTGGTCGGGTGTGAAGATGAGCACGCTGGCACACC
>CAJDSM010025181.1:0-10517 GCA_903981925.1 Ostrea lurida | reverse complement strand
CTGTAAATTGTTACTTACCCTATAACCCAAAGGATTAGGCGGGAATTTTAAATCAAAAGATATATACATTACGAAGGTCTGCAAAATTTCAAATATGACTATTAGCAATGAATTCTTCTTTTTGAAAGATGAAGTTTCATAACTGCAACGGTTTATACGACGAAAGGTTCATAACGCGCTAATCATTTTCGTATCTTTCTTATATGTTATTCTTCATATAGAATGCTCTCCCCAGTTGTCTTTGTGGTCCTCTGTGTCATTTCCGGTATCACTGCTGCCAATAAAAAGTTACCACTACCCAATCTGAAAGCATTCAGAGATAATTATGCAACTGTCGTGAAAACCTGTGAGGCTGTTGGCTATATGAAAGACAAATGCAAAACAACCAGAGGTGAATCTTTATAAGCAATTTAAGGTGTAGTTTTTATCATTCGTTAACATATACATACATCTACCAAGGATTGAAAATAAATAAAATTTAATTTCCTTCCAGGAAACTCCATTGTAGCATTCAATGCAAGATCCAGTTCTCACCAATCTTTTAGTGGCGTAAGCAGAGCCATATTCAATATAGTAGATCTAAACCTTGGAGGTGGTTACAACGCTGCAAAGGGGATCTTTACTGCTCCAAAATCTGGAGTGTATATTTTTGAATGGACAATATTGACACAAGGAAACAAAATAGCTTACACCGCTTTGAAGGTGAATGACAAACAGAATGCTTTAAACAATTGTTATAACAACAGTCACGGAAATCACATGCACTGTACTAAAATGGCTATTGTAAAAATGGAAGCGGGACAAAGAGCCTGGATCTACAGTTTCTCTGGAACCTCCTATATATATGGCAACAGTTATTGTTCATTTGCTGGTTTTATGTTGTAAATGTCAACATGATCACAAAAATGAAATAAAGAGATTTGAAAGCACATTGATATAGGAATAAATTCATTTCTTTTTTTCTACAAGATCTTCTACCGCTTTATCATCTAACTTTTTGATGATGCGCATGGACAGTCAGGGATACTGATTTTTCTTTATTTTTTTTTAGTCGAACTAAATACATACACTTATGATACTGCAATCGAATGTTTCAATTATTTAGTGTCACGTTTTACATTTCTATTGCTTTAAATAAAACTAAGAAGTTTATTATGGGTTGCTGGGTGTTATTGGAAAGTAGAATATGCGAGTAAATAAATGTATAAATCTAATTAGGTTTCTCTTCCAAAAAATAATTCCAATGCGAGTTTTACTTGCACCTAAGATTAGCAGTATTGCGGGTCACTTCCGGTTATTTCGGATCAAGTAGTAAAAATATACAAAGCCTAAATAATACGCTCGATAATTTTGTGGGTTATTGAAGTTAGTTAGAATTGATAGAATTTATTTTGAATTTTTTATTGGACAAATGGCTTATTTTTTAAATTGATATACACACACGAATGTAACGTTTGCAATCTAAAAATGCCTCTTTCTGATCTGTCCCAAATTTTCTCAGAGAGATATACGTAGGGGTGGTTCTGCAGCTAGCAAACCATTCCTCATCAGTTGAAAAATAATAAGAGGGAGACAACAAATACTGACTTTTCAGGCATGTTTTCAATATGTTGATAAACACATCTTGCCAGTTTTTGTGAGGTGTTTTATTCACAAGAAATAATACACCTCCTCCTTTTCCACCATAGGATTCTCAGTTTTGGTTCACCAGCAACAGTTGAAGAAATATCCCCTCCAGCATCTTATAAGGCAACTCGCCAAACGTCTTGGAACATTTTCACTGGGACGAGACCCTGTATAGATCCCGAGATTTAAGACTCCTTGCTTCACTTAATTTTAGTTTTTTGGAACATTTTCCGCAAACGTATCATAGATATTTGAATATATTCTCTGTCGACTCGAAGTTACAGATCATTTAACATCAGTGGCTTTTTTACATTGATCCAATGATGGTCATTTTAGAATTACAGTCTTTGATTTATACTCTCCTTGCTTGGTCCCTGTCAGAGACAAAAAGTCAACAATGAATACAGTTTATAAGGGAAAAACAGAATATCATACATTTAATTAAAAAATAACACTCTATTTTTCAATTAACTATGTTTTTCCTCATTAAACATACTTTTATAAATTGTACAAGGGTATATAAGGCTAGGCTTGATAAAGATATATATTAAACATAGCTAAAGACAGAAGTTGAAGTATACAATGGACTTTTTACATTGAACAGCTAAATTTGTAATTATAAATCAATTAAACAGTCTTAAATCAATAGCAACACATTTTCTACGAATCGGATTGAAAAGGTACATGTATATTGTAAACAGGAACGTGTGCGGCACATCAAAGACAAGAAGAAAACGTTTATTTTAAACCCCGAAATACACTTAATCGAAAGGGGTAAGAAAGACACTGTTAACTCCAAAGATCCTACAGTGATTGAAAATAGTAAAATTGTATTTGAAATTGTATGAAATGACCTTTTCAGCAGTATATATACCATACATCGTTTATTGAAACGAAACCTTCACAACAGCGTTGAAAATAACAATGTCTCCGTTTTTCACACGCAAAATTCTCAGATAGGATATGGCTTGCCAATTAATCAACGTTTTAATAATGCTGTTTATTTGGAGTATTTTGCTTGCTAATGGTATGGATAATATAGAATATACCGGTACAATGGTGGACGTGACTACAGCAACCTTTTCTTTTTCTTCCACGTTTACATGCAACACGAACTGCTCATGAATAAACCCGACGACTGTCGATAATCGAGATGACCCGAAATACCCTAAAAGACTGTACAAAGGCTTCAAGGCTACCATACACATCAACCTTTGAATTGCTCCCGACGATATACATACAGGCTACCATACACATCTGCCTGCAGACTTATGATGAACGATGTCTATAAAGGTATTGCAGTTTGGGTATAACTTTTACTTGCATTTCTAAATTTCAATCCCGATGGAAATATCTGAGCACGCCTACTTCGACTTTGGTCCAAAAACTTTAATAACATTTTATATTGTGCCATTTTCTATATATAAAGCTGTGCAGCGAACGAAGCGAAATAGTTAACCGCGCTAACTACCATTCTCCTTCCATAACATCTATATTGAAATCACGTTTTGTTCCTCTGTTTTGTCCATTTACTTTGTCACGTGTAACATTTTTTATTCTCTTTGAGTTGGGAGAATTTTCTCATAGTTTCTAGAATAACTTCTTAGGGCTTTAGAAGTGTATTTTGTCATATTCAAACAAACAATAAATCATAAAGTGTTGTAAATCTTATGTTCTACTGAAATTATATTTGAGTTTCACACCATAGTGTAGTAAGGTCGTTTCGAATTCGCCACTAAAAATAAGACAAAATAAACACAGTGCGAAGTACAGACTATACGAACGACATACCTGCTACAAAGGCCATAATACATTATTGGTGTATATCTATAAAGGCCGCCAAACACATCATAAAAACTATAATACACATAAGCCTATGCTTTATAGATTAACATGAAACAATTACTACCCATCAATCTGCAGACTTTGACCTCCAAAATGGATGATTAACTAAAATCCTTGAAACAAATGTTAACAGATGACGTTCTTATCCATGCATTTTCATTTTTATGATTTTTATCATTCACATTATGAAACAGAACTATTTATTGTTTTGCGGTTATTGAAAGAACTTCATAAATTCAAACAAGACCTTTGACCTTTATCTAGACCCAATACTTTACTTCCCTCTTTTTCCCAATAAAGACACCAAAATATAGGTTAAGCAAAGTGTATAATTGATGTAAATTCAATTTTACAGCTAATCTAAAATGGAAATGCCGTATGTGCATTGACAACAAAATAGATTTAGGCCAAAAACATATGATTGATTTGCTGATTCGAAAATTCAAAAAAAAATTCAACCACTGATTGGAATGGAAAACCCCATATTGTAAAATATAGACATACTCTTACAGTGACAAAATAAACTTACAAATAACTAGGTCAATGACCTACTTTTGTTGCTAGAGACCTTTGACAATTTGTCACTTGCCAACATGAATGGAAGAGTGCAATGTAGGAGTTATGTGTACTTCCACTTAATATTCAAAAAAAATACTTAACCATAACTTTTTTCGAGAATTACATAAAATTATAATGATAAAGTTTTAAAATCACAAAAAAGAATCGTCACACCTTTAAACATTTTTTTATTACACTAATTCGAATTTCCTCTGTCATTTCAACTTTTAGCATGATATTCAATTTCAAATGACATAAAAAAATTCCACTGATAAAACTGTGAAGACACGGTAATCTAATGTCAAACTTTAAATATTTTTTGACATAAACATATTATGGGTCCAATGATCAAAATTTGAAGCTACATTGTTCCAAACTTCCCATTTCTTCACTTTTTTTATTGAATTGCCATTATTAAGCATATATAACCACAATACTTTGGATTAGAAGCATGACCAGTTATTGCATCTACATAAAAAGCACTGATAAAATACTGTTAAAACTTGAAACATCATCTATAATAATAAATAAAATAGCTAAATTAAAAATCTGTCATTTCCGAATTTCCTGAGTGATCTGTCATATTTTTCTCTATATGACAGTACAATTATGATTACAGATTTATCGTATAGCCTCATCAAAATAAAACAGCATTAATAAATGAATCTTTATCAGAACTCATTAACATATAACAAAAAACAATTAATTTATAATATTTCAAGTTTCAAGAAAACTTTGATGGAACAATAGATTGTAAAGTAATCATATGATGTTAAATACGTAGTCGTACACTGTACTGTCGTGACAATGAATATTTACATGTACTGATGGAAATAAATGTATCCATATATCATATATATACGATGCACCATTCAGACGCATAGATCGATTGCTTGACAGAATAAAGTTGCGTTATTCACAACGCTTTCTGGCTGATAGAATAGAGAAGAACATTTTCATCATTTTTAGCTGCCACCTGTGTGATGGTGATCTCTGTCTGAAAAATAAGATAAGATCATTAAATTTTTCGATGACAAAACTTTGTATCTGTTTGTGTAAAAATGAGAATAATAAACAGTTACCATGATTTCTACAATTAAATTCTTTTTAATAAGTTGACATCCATGTGACACGTATCCAATGGCACTGCTTCGAAGATGGCGAATGAACAGACTGTCCCCATATTGAAAGTGACGTGTTTATAACAGCAACCAAGAAAACACAGGTATTTAAGTTTGCAACGATATTTCTCCTAATTATTCCAAACTCTAGGCATCAGACGTAGACTAGGTCGATTACAGGTGTATGCTGTTTGAATGGGAGCTATAGAAGTTACAATCAATCTAATCAATGCAAATCACGCAATACACAAAAAGAACAAAAAGTTTTTAACTTAAATGTCAGACTATTAATGTTACATTGTACGTACATGTTGTATTCCTGCTAAAGATATCAGATGATATTATTTTTTAGTCAAGGAAAGATTATTTAAATTATACTGCCATTAGGATATCAAAAATTATTGGCTTAAATTCTTACTGTCTTTTAAACAATATATTCTAATGTTGATATGTAGTATTAAAGGCAAAGATAACGAACAGTGATCAATTGTAAGTTCATAAATATAATCAAAAACAAGAGTTGGGCAATCACGGACCTGACACACCAGAGTGGGATCAGGTCTAGGAGGAGTAAAGCTCCCCTGTTGACCGGTCACACCCGCCGTGAGCCCATACTTGATCAGGTAAACGGAACGTCCGTAGTCAAATCAGTGTGTGAAAAACGGCTTAACAATGGTTATAAACACTCAGACAGGATTTGACTCAATGATAGGTCATATGATAATTAATTGTTATAACGACACATAAGAATAACAATGCTGCCTTAAAACTGAACTGTTGAACCCTCAACAACAATGTCTGTATAGCTGCCTCGATTCCAAAACATTATACCAGAACACTCTTGCGTATCGAATAAGTTGAGAGAATATACACCATATGCAGGTGATATGGAATATTGTACACAAATATGGAAGTTGACGATGGAGAGCCTCGATCTCCCGTTTGTCATAAGTTAGTAGTTTTTGCCGTAAGATTCAATAAAGTAATCCAAGTACGAAGCAGACATAAATTGTGGTGTCCTTATTTCTAGTTCGTATCTAAAATATTCAAGTGAAAGCTCCTCTGTTAATGCGATAGTCGTGACCTCCGCTCCATGATATACCATGATAACTATATGTAAATTTATACTTTGAAGCTGAAAAAGGAGTATCGGGGATTGCCTACAATTCGTCTGCAATAATGCCAAGTCGTGAGCAGTTTCATTAACAAAGCCGTAGATGAAATAGTATATAATCTTTAAACTATCACAAACTTTTTTTTTATATTCAAAGACTTTTTTCAACCTCGTATTTTATTTATTTTGTCAACATTCCAAGTTGAAAGAAACAACATGCCAGTAAATATGACCATGATGATGACCATTATTGTTTACATCAACGCAAGCATTTAGGCAGACTTAGTAGAGTATTAGATATGTATTTTGAAAATTGTATATGTTAATACTGTAACAATGTAAGCAAAATGTATGCATGTGTTACTTGTCACCATAAGAGTATTACAAAATACAGTATAGAGGAATTCACTTTATTGATAGGGTGCATCTTTTGATGGATAATATGCCTTGCCAAAATGACTTCATGAATATCGCAATACACATAACATATTATACAAATTTAGTTAGTTTTTTTGTTTGTTGTATTTTTTTTAGTAACAAATCAGGCGAAGTAACATCGGTAAACGTAATCATAATCCAAAAACATATACAAATCGAGGATAATGAATAATTTTGGTTCCAGCTGACGAAACTGGCAACAACATTGCCTTTGTTTATAAGCTCTTATTCTATTGCATTTAATCAACTGTCATGACCTCACATTTGTAATCTATACATTTCACCTGCTCTCTCAAAAGATGAAAACGTCAACTTCCTTCTATGTAGTATACCACATAGCGATCCTGTTTAAAGTCATCATTTCCCAATTGTATGGTCTAATGGTGACCTTGTTTGCGATTGCAAATTATCACTCATATATTGACTGATTGTTAATACCCTTGTGACTTCATTTTCCTACTGGATTGACACGGGTAATCCCGTTACTTTATTCGACTAAGGGCTCACGCGGGTGGCCGTCAGCAGAGATGCTTGCTCTTCCATGGCACCTGATCTACCTTCGCTTTTCGGAGGTCTGTGTACCTACACTCGATTTGTATTGTTTTTGGATTGATACGTTTGACAAATTTAATTAACTTCGCCTTTTTGTATACCACTATCACCTGCTATATGTGTTATCCGCATTGATTCGATACGCAAGTAGACTCTGCGTACTGGATTTTTTAAACGAGCAACTACTACACAAAAGTTGAGTTGCATGGTTAACGATCACGTTAAAATCATCATTTCGCAAATCTAGTCGCTATAATGACCTCTTTGCGATCACAAATTATCTCTAGTCATATGTGACTGATTGTTTCATATCTTTGTAGACGTCATTTCCTACGGGTTGGACTACGGGTAATCCCTTTCTTTATTCGACCACGCCCACCGGGCGGGTGACCGGGTCAGCAGAGAGATCTACTCCGCCATGGCAGCCGATCCTACTTCGCTTTTGTCGAGATCCGTGTCCCCTCCCTCATTTGTATATTTTTTTGATAATTACGTTTAACACGATATCACCTTCGCCTATTTGTATTCTTCAATGTCAATTGGCAAAGTTAACACTGTATATGATTCGTCAGGTTTAAGTACTTTTGGATAGACGAATATGAGTTTCTGTACCCATATTGGAAACAAACACCGCTACAAAGATGCATTACTGGATCAAGTATATATTCTACCAAACTCCCATCTCTTCTCACGAAAATATTGACCGCTGCGGGGAAATTTCAGACATATGCCAGAGGTGGTGGCATTTAAATATTTACCAAAGAACTTCCAGTAATCATATATCTTTTCTAAAATCAACATCAAAACATATGACTTTTCAACACCTTACACGAATGGGCCTCTTGATTTTGTAAATCATTAAATAATGCAGCGAACATATTCGGGGTTTTAAAGGTTTATTAGAGCAAACAAATGCATGATAAGTCGTTGTATTAGTGAACGCCTTATTTTATATCATGTCTGTATTACATCATAGATGACGCTCAAATTGACTCTCCGCTCGTTGCGCTCATACATAATATTGGTATCAAAAGTGTTGTGACAATTTTTCAAAAAGCTTTTTTCTCTTGTGTTTTTAAATTCTTATTCTACAATGTGCACAGAAGAGAAAAGAAAAAAGGTTGTTGGTGATTAATCTTTTTTTTCACGTACACAAATATCTATAGTATATTGAAATATTATACAATTCTTGTTGTTTAAGGTCAATACGATGATTTAGACACCTGAGAAGTACAATATTCATCGAGCACGAAGGGCGAGGTGTTTATTTTACTTCAAAGGTGTCTAAACTATGTTATTGACCGATATTGCAGCAATAATTATTTTATTATATGATTAAATAATTTTTAAAAAACTTTCAAATTGTTCTTAAACTGTGCTTTAATGTAGGAGGTGAATATATCAATCTTGGCAAGTTGGCTGAGATCCTAAATAGTAGAAATCAATAAATCTTAATGGTTACCTGGAGGGCCACATTCAGGTGAATATAAGGAATTGTTTATTTCTAATTTCAATTATTGGCCTGGATGTCAGACAACCAGAGAGCTAAGAAGTATTCAATCATATAATAATGATAAATGTAATAAGATTTGTTTGATAAATTCCTATCCGGGTCATTTATAAATATTTCATGTGACGTTTCGGCCTATTTCATACGTATGTTTAAAAAGAGCGTATTGTCCCATAATGTTTTCGGTAAACATTTTTTTCTTAACTTTTCTAATCCAAATCCATTTCCGATTTACGATAACAATAAATCTTGTAACCAAAAAATATGCAGTATAAAATCCTGCCTTCGCTTTTGTATTAAAAACACTCGATTTTGTATATATGTTTTTTTGGGGACTATGATTACGATTAACACATTGTTTACTTCGCCATTTTATATATTGATAATTAAAACTGTAAAAACAGTTGATTACGAATTGGTAATCATTGTTAATGATTATGTTCATTAAAATACACATTTATAAACGTATGAACCAAAAGACAGTGATGCAATTGTAAGCATATCATCATTTGTCAGATTGCTTCTGCTACACTTTAGTGACATGGTGCCTCTTTTGTAAAGTTCATATCCGAGAGACTTGCGACTCTCACATCCAAAAGCAAAGTGTTTGGCGAGAAGTTATCACTGCTTATGGCAAAGAAGCTATCACTGCTTATATTTACGTCTTGAGTTTGGCGCAGCTATGATACGAGACGAGCTCACGCTAACCCTCTATTACTGAGCTAGCTACCACGACTGGAGATTGTCATGTAAAATCATGGTTTGTTTACTTATTTTACAAAAACAAGTTTGATAGAGAATGTAGAATGACATGCATAAAAACAGAACATTGTTTTAAAAAGTGCATATCCTGGATATTTTACAATATGAGTTATGTTAGGAAAAAATATATATGATAACAATCTTTCAAGGTCCCTATGAAACTCAATGTTCGATACTCTTCACAAAAGAGATCAGATTTAATACAGTTTATCTATTGCTATATATTTTAGTCATTAAAAGTACATGAAATCACAAATAACACAATTCTTCATATTAGTCACATTCAGTTTTTCTAACATTTTCGAATCAGTGTTCAATGTACATCTTAATCATGGAGTAAAAATTTCAACTAAGTGTTTCTATTACTTGCAGGTACTGGAATGACAATTTTGTAAGATATTGTGTAGTTTTTTGCAAGCCAAGAGCGATGTTTTATAAGGAAAAGTGCAAGAAAATAAACTATACCTGTAGATATACCAACACCCAAATATCATCATGCCGCATTCAAATCATTTAATTTAGATTGTTGGGTGGTTGTTGGTTTTTTTAAGTCCCTCTCGAGAATATTCACTCATATGGATATTCTCCATTGCCGGTGAAGGGCTGCAAAATTTAGACCTATGCTCGGCACATACAGCTTTTCAGCAGAGTGGAATCTTTATCGTGCCACACTTGCTGTGACACGGACCTTCGGTTGTAACTGTCTCCTCTGAAGAATCACTCAATTTAGTCGACTCTTACGACACGCAAGGGGTAATGAGGACCCATTCCAACCCCGATCCCCATGGGCATTTTAATATAACTGAAAGTAACATTTGTTTGCATCTGCCTTGAGAAAAAAAAGTATGACTGTCGATTTTGATAAGCACATAATGCTCTTATTATCTATAGTTATTTGGAGGTAGGACATAATTAGGCTCTTAGAGTTTTTAGGTCTTTAGTAAAAAGAAAAAGTATCCATGTTAATCAGAACTTTCACTAGAACAGTAGT
>CAJDSM010025180.1:0-15890 GCA_903981925.1 Ostrea lurida | reverse complement strand
CTCATTTTGGTCTCACTTTTGTATTGTTGTGAATGATTAATCACTGTTAGTATTCATATAATAGCCTGTTAATGATATGATTCAAATCCACAAAAATGACGCAATTTCTCAAATTTGGGGGGGGGGGATAACATTTTGATGTCTAACAGCCTCATGGATTAATACTAGAGACAAGTAAACTATATATCATGCAACAGAAGAGTAATGAGGAAAATTTTGATGTGTACTATTTAACAAGTTTGTTCATAAATGAGTCTGTTAGACGCAAGAAAGAGGGTACGCGAACGAAAAATGATGGTGTTTATCGCTTGTTTCGTCCATATTTATTCTTTACTTAAAAATCCGCACAGAATTGGCATATAAATAAAGAGGCATGAATACCAGTTTGCTGGGTCAGACTGCTTAGTTTAAAAACCATTTCTGTTTGATTCCCTGCATTAAGTCCGTCATATTGGACAAAAGGTACCTTGTTGTTGTTTTTTTCAAAAAATGTTTGACTAAGTGGACAGAAATTCAAATTTACACTAAGGTCAAACACATTTAATCAATCTACGACCATCTATTTCCATAAATGTAGACAAATTTCTGCATCAAACCATTATAGGTTGTACTTTTGTTGCTACCCTAGGTTGGGGTCATCTGTGAATTTGACCTCCGGCCGCTGCAACTACAAGTTCTATCATATTATCAATTAAATACCTAAATATTTTTGTGCCAAAATCCTGCCATCGCCTTTTAAACTATCGAAATCTTTTGTCTTGACTGTAACTTGGCTTAATAAAGGATTGAAACATTTCATATTGTAACGAACTTAAAATGATCAAACAACTAATATCATCTACTAATTGGGTGCGCTTAGGTTTACTTCCTACGAAACCAGTAAAAAGCACAGCAAACTTATGATTTCTCTCACAAACTCAGTATCTGGCGGACGAAATCGAAGCTAAATTGTAATGACAAACCAAAACTCTGGCGTGATTGATATGATCTTGAATATATGTAACATTGTTTTACTCAGTCTATCTAGATAACGATTCAAGAACTGAGCAACAAAATAAACAAAAGAAAGAGGCAACAAGCATAAACGAATTAATAATAAATCACAATAAACTTTGATCTTATTTAAATTCCACTCTGAAGAAGCAAACTGAGTGACTAAGTAAACAATTTAGCTGTTCTTAAACACAGCGCACAACTGCCGAAGCTAAGCCAAAATGATTCTACAAAAGTCACACAGACATATTGCTTAAAATCACCAAGACAGTGGGCTGTAAAGCCTAGTCACACAGACCCAAACACTGGCCAGGAACTGAGTGGATAACTGAATATGATGTTCAATTCCGACAAAGTAAATTGGAGACTTGATCGGCCTTGGGAATACAAGTACGGAGTAACTGAAACTGAACGAATAAGGAGTAGATTTACGTAGTTACAGACTGCCCTGTTAGCAGCCTTGGTCGTGTCGGCGTCGAGAAGTCAATTGGTGATCGGCCCTCGGATGCCCCGGAAACTGTGGTACAGGTCTTCCTGAAGAGTCGGTGGGATGGTTGGGTCCTCAAGTAGAAAATAACGGATGGGGTCATTGCATTTTCCTCAGATCGATGGTGCCATGGATCCTAACAATTAATTGGGAAAGACTTTTTAAAGATATCCTTCTATCTGTGGTCGATCGCACCACGGATTCTTCCTCAGTTAATAACATATAGAGCAATCCTATATAACTGACTAAAGTATTGTTATTAGTGCATACTACCCAGAACGTAAAAATAAGATAGAGGTCGCTGTATCTATAGCCTTGTGCATCAAGTTTCCACTGTTAATACATTTACTTCTGTATCAGTTAAATGAAAGCTTTAATCCGATTTATAATAATTGGAGGCATTTCAATTCCCTTTTTATTTATTGTAATCGTGCGCTTTCTGATCATACGCGACAGGAGATTGAATTATGGGTTGGCTAGCGAACAGATTTTGATGCACTGAATTCCAATACAATATTCCTAAAATTAGAATTCAGATTGTTTGTTCTAGAATAACGTTGTCAGATCCAATGAGTTTTATCTGGAGAAGCAGGCATTATTCGGGTTACAAGCTACTTAGTTTCTAATAGTCAATAGTAATTTTGCCAGGAGGGGGTCATCTACGATCATTTTTTTTTACATGTATTTAATGTAGAGATCCCGACTTTGTGCACATTGCGAAATTATAGCCGTAACAGTGAGGATATTCTTGTCATGTCAAAACGCCTATCGTGACACCACTCCATTTTCAAGATTATATTTGAAGCAATCCATGGACTTTCAGCTGCCGTGTATTCAAATGTTGAACATTAATTTCACCTGAAGACATGATAGAATAGCTTAGAAAATAACAAATTTTTAAGTATGTAAATATTTACGCATAGCACATTCTAGCAACAGAGAAAAAAATATAGGTTAGCAATTTGGGAACTTTCAACAATTGTTTTGTTGCAGCACAGAATAACTGGTACACCAAGAGGAATTACATTTTAGAATTTAGCAATAGCCTGATATATGAACCACCCGTGACAATCACAGCCAAAATACTTCTACAGAGAAGATGAGCAAGTAAGAATGACGTTCCTGTTTTCCAACACGCGAAATGAGATTTGGCAAACTAAGTAGCAAAAGAAGGCTTCACCAAGTAAGCCTTGGACGACACCAAACACATCTTTCAGGGAACAAAACCGAGCACTTCGAGTACTATTGGAGAAAGCACTTTGTGAGTAGAAAATTAATGCATTACTTTGTCTATCATCTGATCAGTAAATCGATAACAATAACATACTCTTCAAGACAAGCATGGTCTAATTTCCTTATCAATAACTATTGGGCAAATATTCAAGTGTCTTTTGATATCTGTGTGGATTAGACCTATTGCTTCTTTAACAAAAATGGAAAAGGAAATATTCTTGTCTAGTGTGCAGCCATTTTTAAAAAAAACAATTATCTTTTTTAAATTCACTTTGATTCTACACACAAATACTCTAAACTTGTTCATATTAGCACGAATGCTAAAGAGTTCCTCATTGACAATGATCTTTGCTAGTTTTTGGGCGATAGGTCTCCCGCAACAGTATGTATAGAAATTCCCATCGGGCAGCCAAATTGTGGTCCTATGTAGGGCAACTCTGGTTTGTATCAATTCTTAATGAGGCAGACATTCATTCAAAATCTTCTACATGGAAAAGAAGAACTCATCTAACAGTGGCCTTTTATTTGACATTTCGATATATTGACGAGTTTTATTTATTGATCCTATGATTTTCATCCATGTGTCAATTCAATATATCCCAAAACTAAGTATATAATAGAAACGCCAGAGTCTTCATGTCTCTTCATAACTTGAATATTGGTTGAACGATAGACATAACGGCAATCTAACTCTTAAATATAATGACAAGCTTAGGACGATTTCAGCTTCATCCATCGTCAATTTCCCATATCTATCGTAGCAATATTCCATCGTCACCTGCATATGGTGGTATGGTTCCTCAACTTATTCATACGCAAGTCTTGTTCTGCTAATATTATCAATTTTGAATCGAGGGTCGCTACTTACAGACAAGTTGTTGCTTCAGGGTTTCAGCACTACACATTTTAAGGCCGGTGCATTTGTTGCATTTTCTGACCGTTTAAGGCGATTTGTTTGCGCAGTATGGCCCTGCCACTGGGCGGATAAAAATGCTGTCTGGTGTGTTCGTAGCACAGTGTTCAGCCGTTTTTTCCACACACTGATTTGACTAACGGGATTGCCCGTTTACCTGATCAAGACTATGGGCTCAACAGCGCGGTTTGACCGTCAACTGGGGATAACTTACTCCTTCGTAGGAACTTGATCCCATCTTTGAAATACTGTCCAAGTGGTTCCATGTTTGCCCAGCTCTTGTTTTTGTTGGTTTTTTTAATTCTATTTTGCGGACTTGCGACGATTGATCACTACCTCATCGTTATTTTGGCCTTTATATAAATCAACAATGATCACGTGACGCTGTCTGCTGTCTAATTTAACTTTCGTATGTGCATTGGCTTACATGCACACAGATAAGGAAAAACACGCTCGGGACGCATTAAAGCCCAAAAAACGCCCGCATTTCTGACCAGGCCTGGTATGACCATAAAACAATTCTCGGACAAAAAAATTCTCAACTCATTTATATATTCTCAGATTTTAGATCATTTTTTCAACTAGAGAAAAATATGAAGACTTAATTAAACATTTATCCAAAACGATTTCTTAAACTCAGAAATGAAAAAAATAAAGAAATCTGAGAACAAACACATTTCATGAGATAATCATGCACAGTACCATAGCAATTAGAGACAGCACAACCATTTTCTATCTCAATCCAAAGGGAAACATATAGTTACGCAATCTTTAATTCCCATTTCCATGTAAGACGTCTCAAAGCCATGCTCCCAACAGACGCAAGCCTCAATTTTCATGCACCAACGAGCTTCTTTGTCATATCTTACTAATTCACTGTATTTAAAATAGAGCCTGGGCCATACAAGTTTGGTCCTCCGAATAGACATTACCGCCACCAGATGCTAGCAGAAGGAATATCTAAAACGTCATAAAGAGGAAAAAATATATAATAAGCACCGAGCAAATAGAGAAATCTAAGGCAGATCAGAACGAACAAAACATTTGTCAGGAGAAGCGCTAAGTTTAAGATATTTTCAATCCCTCAGATAATATTTGTCTGAAACTGAACTTTCCTTACTTAGGCAGAGGTTTGAAATTTTACTCCCACACCCAAGACGGCACAATATAAGACGAACTTGCTCTGAACTCCAACGAACTTGCAAGAAAGATGAGATGGAAGTGCTCTTCCAATATAGATGCAAAATGACACAAACTGCCAAATCCTATATGTCTACAGAGTACACCCAGGCTACAGCATTTAATCATAAGTTTGCAAATTATCTCTAAAGCATTTAAATTGGAACTATGTAAAACTCACATTCAAAGTAGCAGAGCCATTGACAAAGAAGGAACAAGCTGCCTTAACCTCTACCGAACTAGTCGATGCATTATCATCAAAAGGTCACCATCTACCAACTGTTGTAGTTCAACTGAATCACACCAACCTATGTTGCTGAGGGTCTCGGGCAATAAAATAACGCATCCATTATGGCTAAGTCCAATAGGCTACGTACAAGAAATACACGCCTTTGTCAACAATAGCTATAGTCGTAAGTGAAATGCACATAATTTTTACACTAAAAGCATTGGAGCTCATGATTATAACTATCTCAGTCCCTCACATTCCGCTGCAGATTGTACCTTCTAACTCAAAATACATACAATCTTTGCATTGAAAGGTTAAGGTTGGAAAGCTTCATAGATACGTGGAAAAGCGTGTCTATCTTTACTCTTAAATGACTTTGCTTATCCACAGTATTGTCAAATCATCGAAAATCAAACTACCAAATACAAAACTACGTAAATTTTAGAATAGTCTATCCGAAGAAAATTTTTAAAGCCGTTCAGTAACCTCAAGCCTAGTTAATCAGTACAACTATCAATTTTAAACTCTTGAGTATTGAGGAAAGTCCAAAACGACGTGCCAAAACAACTTGATTTAATTTTAGGATTTAAAGGGAATGGGGACGTATTAAGCTTAAATTTTATATTTGGCATTTTTAATGTTTAAATGCTTAAACCAAGTTATTTCTAAATGGTCAACAAACTTTGATAATGTCATTGTTTGAGTTACAAGCTAAGGTACAGTGCTCACAATTTTTGTTTTGGGGTAAAAACAAGGCCCCGTGCCTTCATTGGTGTACGTAAAGATTGTTTCAGCAGAAAATACCGTGGCGTGAGATGTGAGAACACTAGAAACTTTCTTAATTGAGTTTCAGAATAAACTTGTAATTGAAAAAATCTATTTAAACGGAAGCGTTTACTAAGCATCACTCAATATTATCTAACAAAGGGCACGACACAAGCCTTGTTTACATAGCCGACGAATTGTAAGACGCTCGTATATCACTTATAACTCAAGCAAATGGACTCAAAACTATTTGCTGACCATTTTAGAAAAAATACTTAAGTCAACAGTGTAACATTAAAATGGAAATCTAAAATTTGTAAGATATTTGTTCACAAACGTGTCCTGCCCCTGTAACTTACTGTGAAAGCGTAAGAAAAATGCAAGATTTTATTGTGATATGGGAGGTAGTAGGTATGTTTTAAGGTGAAAATCTGAAGCGGATAAGATCTTAGGCTTCAGCCATTTTGATCGGCAACAAGCGGCAAAAGTTGAGGCAAGATTTCTCGATCACTTTGTGTGACCCTGATCTGAAATTCCGAGAGGCCACTGTCCACATATTTGAGCCTCGAAGCTTTCGCCTCGACAAGAAATCTCACTGCAATTATCAAACGACAAGAACTATTTAAAAATCGCAAGATCAAATATAAAAGACCAGTTTTGTTCACTAATTAGCAGCACACTGATGCTAAAAGACTTGGGGAAATATGACGCGAGACAATCGAAAATGTTCCAAAAGGATAATCGCTACACTGCTAATTCTCGTTGACAAAATTGTCTCTCTGAAATTAATGATTTTTATATAAAATATCTCATGTTGATATACTATGGCAGTTTTAATGCAGTCCCTAGCTGGTGTGTTATTACTGACGAAATTAATTCAGAACATTGCATCTTACCAGTCACCGTGTTCAAAACTGAAACCGGGATTCTAGTTGAAAGTTTTAACGTGTAGACATATATATCAATCCGTGAACGATTTACATGTTCAAATGTAGTAACATTGGCACACACTGTCCTATGGTTGTTAGCCAGCGCAATGAAAATGTATAAACAGTAGCGGTGGTTGTGTCTTGTTCATCCATCTGGCTTGAACTGCAGAGAAGTTTTATCACAGCCAATAAGGTAAGTACAGTTATACAAAGAGATTGGAGTAAATCAAAGAATATTTCACGCTTGTCAAAGACTGGTCATCTTATCTGTGGTGCCAGAGTGTACGTTTTTCGTGTGCGTTTTCCTGTGTATCTCTCGACACTACTGTGGGTCAGATAAAAAACTAATAAGCTAATGAGGTAACCAAACTGACACTTGATCGTTGTGTCCATAGATATCAGAAAAAGACGATTACGGTCAATGATCAATGTTCAAATTACATAGGTATATTTTGTTGACATGAAATATTAGAAGGCGATTGCAAAGTGACTGGGGTGGGGGCCCCTTGAAAAAAGAAAAACCGATACTGAAATACTAAAGCCGGCGAAAACTACCGCCGTTCCATCCTTTTGAAAAAATAACATTTTTTTTCTTTGTGGGCTTTCTGCATATCAGATTTTTTCCAGCTAACAATAGAAGAAATATTTTTATCAATAGACACTTTCTGAATAATATTAAAACAAGCGCAAATGGTCTTAGGAAATTGAAGAGAGTTACACGTTTATTATTCGGATACTTAATAGGAATGTAAAATTTGTACACACCCAACCTACGTTATTTCTGTTTTCGTAGTCAAATAGAACAAATGAAAACCACTAAACCTGCGCTATCCAATATAAGAATATTTACATTTACTGTTATCTCTTGATAAGATGAACTTAGAATTTTCCTTTTTATGGGACATTTATAAAATGCGATGTTTCTTCTTGTTGGTTTATAGGGTGATAAAGGTTAGCTCTAGCATTTACAGACAGAGAAAAATCAGTAATCCCGTTTGACGAGTTAATGAATTTTTTTAAGGTTTTTTGGTCCTGGCATTCATTGCTCTCTTTTCAATCATCCATGAACGCTAAAACAGAAAGACATTTAATTGTTTTATATATTCAAATTTATCGTGCATCTTTTTATAAACATAAACGAGATTATAACCTGGGACTAAAATGTAAAGGCAAATGATAAACGAAACAGTGATAACCTCTCGTAAGTCCAAATATTAGACATACAAAAGATCAGAGTTGGTGCAATCAGGACCCCTGGACACTACCGAGAGGTGGGATCGTGTGCCTAGCAGGAGTAAGCATCCCCTGTTGACCCGGTCACACCCGCAACTGTGAGCCATATCATATTGCTTGACAATTTCGTTACTTGAAACGGAAGAGCAAACTAAACCTTGAACCTTGGAATTACTCGTATTTGGTAATGATCATCGCACACAGGTGACACTATAAAAAAAGGATCCAACTGTTTGCAAAAATATGACTTTATTGGATGATAAATGCAAATGTCAATTTCAAAGGCAAATTAAAGAAAAGATTTAGTAGATAAATATATTCTTATACTGAAAAAGACAATATCAGTAAAGTCGGTTAGTTCGTATGAACACTGTGATCATGTCGATTGCATCTCAGGGCTCACAGGAACCAGTTAATTTTTTGTCTGTAATAGTAAAATACGGGGTTATATATGATAGCAAACCTCCTACTAAAAATTCTTACCACCCATATAAGGGCGTGTGTATATGTACATAGCTCAACACCATTATTACAGAACTTTGCTCGGACGAGAGTTTGGACAGAATAAAACAAAAATCTTTTAGCTAAGTTCCATCACGACAAATAAATTCAGCTCATTCGTCCTGCAGAAGTTCATCTTACCTTTTAATGTCATTAAATGTCTTCCAAGAATAAAAAAATTAATCCACATGTGGATTTTGCAACAATTTCTATTAGTAAATGTCTTTTTCAATTTTCGAGGTAATAACAACAATGGCCAATGGACACCTCTAAAGATTATACTATAGCTGTTTCAATAGTATACTGGCTATGAAAAGACTTGAATGTAGTAATTCATATTGTACAACTTTATTGTTTTATTTGATCGCTTGTAATATTTGGATGCGGTAATTTTCATTCAATTTTTTTCTCGCCGAATTGGTCCCACTCTTTCTTTTTTAGCAATGATTGTTACTTACAAAAGAATTAGGCCAGGAATTTTAAAAAAAATATTCAATTATATTAGAAAGGGTTTAAAAAATGCAAATGCATGTATACGCAACTGAATTCTTATTTTTTTTTTAATGGATATGGGTGTGAGCTGGTCAGCAGAGGATGCTGTTACTCCTCCATGGCACCTGCCATCCTGCCTTCGCGTTTTGTCGGGGTTGGTCACGTGTTGGCCTAACACAGTGGCCGCGATGAGAAGGTACATCGCCGATTTTGATTGATCTCATCACCATTTATGTCACTCTCATTCCATGCTATAAGTCTAGATATTTTGTTTTTAATGTTTTTACCCAGAAGAATGGCACACCTACCAAGTCACCAGGTCCCTTCACTTAGAGAAAGTGCGTACATTTTGTACATCTGGATAAAAGGATGTTTTATCAAGACTAATTCCCATAATTTCAAAGTTAAAGTTGTTATTATAAGCACAATAACATTTAGGACACGTGGGTTTACATACAATACTTACGTGGTTCTGTATATATGATAACTTAGGCTAGCCAATTTACTACGACCATCATTTCCATAATGTAGACAAAATTGTGCATCAAGTCATAGGTCGTGCTTTGTTCTACACTAGGTTAGGGTTACTCCCTTTTCTAAGCTTCTTTTGAGAAATGACCACAGCACTATTGGTAAAAGTCCTGTTCATGTTTACAGGTCACGTGACTAAATCATACGTTGACGGTTTTGGTTCTTTCTTAATTATGCTTGCACGTTAATTAATGTCATGAACGTATGCCGAAGTTTGAATGTGCTTTAGAAATCAAGGGTTATTGGGCATGATAGGCGCGTTGACACACACACACACACACACACACATTATGCATACATGTACCAAGTATAAATCTGCTATCCTAACTTCCTTAGACTGAGGTTTATTTATATATCAAGCGTGCAAACGTTCGCACAGTATCCACAACAGATCTGTCTTTGTCAGGGTCTCTAAATTGTTTTGTCGACAGAATTCACAAACATTTGTAGAAACAAGGCTGTATGGGCAGCGGAAAGGACAAAAATACCATATATAAGAGACAATAAACTCTTAATATTATTTCATTTTCACTAGATTATCGGCATTAAATGTTAAATCAATGGACCTATTGCAATACAAATATGCATGAATGCAAAATTAACAATATGGTATGCAAATCGAAGGTTAACTATGTAAAACGAATAAATACAAATTCATAAAAAACAACCAAAAACCACTTGATTCTTTATGCACAACTAAATGTGCTATTTTGCAGAAAAATGACAATAAAAACAATAAAAACAAGATGAATGGTTTCTCACCATATATAAATAAACTGAAAGGAAGACACATAATCATGTGATGAATAGACATAAAAACTCAAACGAACAAACTTACAAAGAGTCGTCGGGTGCACACCATGAATTCAAATTGCGTCACAAAATTTTGTGATGCCAGTTTACGGGTAGTACTAAACGCCGGAATGGAGAAGTGAGATATAAAAAGGCAATATTTTCATTGATGTACGATATATATAAATTCGAAAAGAAAACGTAACATCTCTGACGCTCGGACTACAAGAATATATACAGTTATATACGTTATTTTGACAAAATATATATTCAAAGCGTCCCAGAAAAAAGGTAGGCGAATACAAGATGAAGCTGTCGGTTGGTTGTTTGATCGTTTTACGTCTCATATTTATCACATATAATTGAGGTGAAACCTGGTGTAGATGAAGTAACACAAATTTACACCCATGCTCAGCGCTCAGGGCCGTAGCAGTGAGGGTTCTTTTAAATGCTAAAGCCCCAGTCAGACTGGCCACGATTTCGCTACGCTCTCTACGACCTTCAAGATCTGTATGATCGTAGTAGAATCGTGGTGATTTGATTAAAACGTGGTCGGTGTGACAGCAATCGCGATGGTACTACAACCAAAGTACTGTCAATCTTCTATCAATGGTCAATTCTAGCACGATTCTACTACGACCTTCATAAGTACAGTACGCTGCTTTAACGACTTTCCAATGACCATGCCACGATTATATCACGACCATCCATGACATCATTACGACACCACTACGATCTATGCGATCGTTCTACGTTCTCACTACGGTGCTACTACGCATGGTAGTTTGTACCACGCTAATGCCTTTGTCACAAATGGGCGACTCCTGCACGATAATGGCGATTTGAGACGCGAAATTCAAATCTCCACCGTCGCACGATAACCACGGCGCTCGTCCACGCGGTAACACTAACTACTGCCCCATACGACTATCTTTGGTCAAGTCGGCAACGACTGGTGGCAGACATGTTGCCCGTCTCGCGCGAGTGTTACACTGGCGGCGTAGCCCATTTGTGACTGAGGCATTACACTGCACTAATGCCTTAGTCACAAATGGGCGACTTCCGCACGATAATGGATATCCGGGACGTGAAAATCAAATTTCCAATGTCGCACGATAACCACGGCGCTCGCCCAAGCAGTCACACTAACTACTGCCCCCGTACGACTATCTTTGGTCAAGTCGGCGACGGCTGGTAGCAGACATGTCGCCCGTCATGCGCGAGTGTGGCACTGGCGGCGTGGCACAGTGGTGCGAGATTCGCACCATAACTGCTACCTCCGTACCACTCCGGCGATTTGTCGTACTGCGGCATTACGATTGCAATGAAGTGGGACCAGCCTCGCACTGGAGTGGTGCAAGACTTGCATGAATCGCGCCCTTTCTGGAACCTCCGCGATTTCAGTGTTACCAAAAAATATTTTGATAAAAAGTTAAACTGATCGCAGCCCTCGTAGACACCGAAATTTCCGTGCCACTGTCGTGCAGGGCTCGCAGAATCGTAAGTGGCGCGAAACCTACGAAAACTCTATCGTAGACCGGTGGTACCGGGCCCGTAGCCCATTTGTGACTGAGGCATTTCCGTGACCGTTCTACGATCTTTCGCAATGGCGTGTCATGAATGCCACTTTTTCGACTTTACTTGTGTCCGTTTTAGCTTAACTTTGCATGAAGACTCGTGGATCAGATAATCTTTTTTCAATTAGCTTTATTGCAAGAGCAACATGCCTTGATGAGATTTGTACAATCCTTTTTACTTAAGATTTGCACCATGTTTTCTCATTAAATGTGTGTAGGTGTGTTTGAATATGGTTTATTAAAACTGAGTACTTATCGCACCAATTATCCGACGTCATTCTGAACAAAGGTAATAAGATGGAACGTCTTTTTAATCGTGCGAATGATGGCAAATTTGCCGAAATACGATCAGTCGGCAACGTTTGCTACGATTTCCATCTGCAATTGCGTACTGCAATTTATGCGAAAGATCATCGTACGATAGATGGTAGATTATTGTACAATTTGTGGTATGCATGGTTGCGCAATCACACGTACGACTGGAATAGATCGACTTGAATTCAATCATGGGTAATTGCGCTACAAGTGGTGTCCATCAGCGACCGATCATACGATCAGTCAGGCGACTGTTCGCACGATCGATCACAGCAGTCGTAATGTGGTCATTCGATTGGGTTTCCAATCGCATGTCAGCATCAGTTGACATCTAGCTCTTGTTGTCGAAGAGTGCTCGACTTTTAATCTAAGCAAGAACAAAAAACTGTTGTTTTCTTGTTGACGCTGATTTCGTCGTAGGGGATTAAAGCTGCAGCAACAGTACCCAGTTGTTGGTGCTGCAGTACATGTATACAAAAAGGCGAAGTGTTGAACATTTCGTGTCAAACGTAATTCATTAATCCAACAACATTGAACAAACTTTCGAAGGTAGGATGACCGGGCAACCCCCCCCGCCCCCCCCCCGTGAGCCCAGTCGAAATCGAAGTAAATTGGAGTACCTTTCTAGTCAAATCTAGTAAGAACAATGACAGTACTAACACAAGGGTATGATAACAAATCAGTAAAACACATGACTTAGTAGATAATTTGTAATCGCAAACAAGTCATTATGGCGACCGTTAAGATATTTGCAAATTAATGACTTTTATAACGAAGATTCTGTTGTCGAAGCAACATATTTTCTAGTCTTATCGTAGAAGAAAATTATCAGAACTCCAGTAGCCACTCTTGAAGTTCTAGACTACGAACTTGATTGGTGACTTCATCAATAGTAAGATCTTACAACCAGTCTGAATAGGTCGTAAGTAGGTGCACTACTGATCGTGAGATTGTATGAGAGGTGGCACAATCAATTGTCAGGTGCAAATCCAAGACCAATCGAGGGAAAATTTGACGCACGATCCAGTAAGATTGATGATACATATAATGTACGTACATTCGCTACTGGTGGTGTACAACCATTCAGGACCTGTCTCCAACTTTGAATCACAGGTTCGAAGTTTTGAACATGATTATCGACGTTGCTGCGTCTGATTTTGCTCTTATGACAATTTACGACTTTGGTAATCAGTCGCACGCTTTTCTACGATTTGCCCTAATTTTCATAGAAAAAAAAAAGAAATCGGTCGCGACTAGGTCGTATGCTCGGTGTGACTGGACCTTTAGTAAGATCGTAGTAAGAGCGTGCTAAGAACGTGGAGAGCGTGGTAGCATCATGGGGTGGTCGTAGTATGATCGAAAAGGTCGTAGTGCAATCGTGGATTGATCATGACGAGAGCGCAGTAGCAGCGTAGTGTGATCGGCTATATATTAAAGACGATTCTAGTAGGCCTGTACCAGGTTCTCAATACGAGAGTATCCGACCGCCCACCGCTTTTCCCACGACTACACTAAGTTGCCAATACGCTCTGTTTTACCACATCACTATGAATGTTTTAAGCATGTTCAAACTTTACGTAGCGCGGTCGTGGTCGACCACGACCAGTGTTTAGTGAATGGACTGATGAACGAAGTGTCTAGTTCCGAATGTGTCGATGTATGATTTGACATGTACCTGTGTTGTAGTTTTAGCGTCATATTAATAAACGTGTTCATGAACTCAGATGTTATATTTGAGGACCCTAGCTATCCAAACATGGTGTCAGAAGTGTAAAAGTTGTCAACATGCCGAAGTTCAACCCCCCGGATAATTTTGCCTTCACCAGGCTAAATGAATGGCCGGAATGGAAGCAGAGATTCACATGTTTTCAGATCGCAACAAAGCTGAATGGCGAAAACGAGGAAATTCAGATAAATTGTCTTATTTACGCCATGGGACCGAAAGCAGAGGGAATATTTAAGTCCTTCGCATTCTCTAATGGCGATGAGAAAAGGTTCAAGAAGGTTCTTGAAAGTTTTGACAACTACTTTGTTCCAAAGAAAAACGTGATTCACGAGCGCGCCAAATTCCACATCCAGAATCAGCGGCAGGGCGAGTCAGTAGAGGAATTTGTCAGGAACTTGCACGAGTTGGCTGCACATTGTGATTTCAGTGACAGGGATGACCAAATTCGTGACAGTTTAGTCGTGGGCATTATTGACGAGAAACTTAATGAGAAACGACAGTTAGAATCCGAACTTACTCTTACAAAAGCTGTTGAGATGGCACGCAATTCTGAGTTAGTGAAGCATCAGATAAAAGACTTACAATCTAAGAACCTAGATGCAGTAAGATTTAAACAGAGTGGTAGCCAACACACCAGACACAACCATAAACAACATAAACCTAAGGAGGTAACTCGGAGTACTTGTAACTGTGAAAAGTATAACCTGAAGCACGATCCTGGAAAATATCCGGCATTAGGAAAAAATCTCTGAAGTGTGGGAAAAAAGGACACTTTGAGATCGTTTGTCGTAGCAAGGCGAAATACCTACAGGAAGTCTAAGATGTACCACCCGATTCATTCTACATGGGCTCGATCGACCTGAGCAACTCGGACAACACAGACGCTTTGACTGTGAAACTGAAAGTGTGTCGCAAATTCATAACTTTTAAGATCGACACTGGTGCGGACACATCGGTAATAACAGAGGCCACATACAACTCACTACCGGTAAAGCCAAAACTGCAGCCATCAACAAACCAGTTGTACAGTCCATGAGGGTCCGTAGAGTGTAAAGGAATGTTCGTTGCCAATACTTTTCACAAGGATACAGTTTCATTTTCGAGTGTACGTACTTAAAAACTCTAATAGTGGCTCTAACCTGCTCAGTCGTAGTGTGGCGCACAGCATGGGACTTGTGATGAAAATAGAGGAAATTCGGGATGCATTCGGTGCACATGGATGTGTTAAAGGCCAACCCGTCAAGATCATGCTCAAACCTGGAGCAGTTCCGTATTGCGTTATAACAGCTCGCAGGATTCAGTTCCCCTTGATGCCAAAGGTTGAGGGAGAGCTGAAGCGAATGGAGGATGCAGAAATCAAAGCGAAGGTCACATAACCAACAAATTTGTGTGCACCCATAGTGATTGCATTCAAGAAAAATGGGGATGTTCGTTTGTGCATTGATCTCAGGAGACTGAATGAGGCAGTTAAATGTGAACATCTCATGTTACCAAACTTGGAAAACATTGCACCAAATTGAACAAGGCAATGTTCTTCTCAAAGCTTGATGCCAGTAGTGGTTTTCACCAGATACCTCTAGCACCAGAGAGTAGTCACCTTACAACATTTATAACTCCCTTTGGATGATACTGTTTTCAGCGGGTACCTTTCGGGAAAACGTCAGCCCCTGAAAATTTTCAGCGTCGCATGTCGGAGATATTGACAGATATTGATGGTGCGGATGCAATCATGGATGACATTATAGTATACGGAAGTACAGTGGAGGAGCATGACGAGTGTTTGGACCTTGTACTGGACCGTATCAAAGAGGTTTGTCTTAAACTCAACAAGAGTAAATGTGAGTTCCGGAAACAGAGCTTTGGATATTTTGGAAACTTGATTAGCTCAGAGGGGATCCGTCCATGTCCGGAACGTTTGAGTGCTATTCGTGATCTGGCTGCACCAACGAATGTAACTGAACTGAACGTGATCGAAGATCGGGGGGCATATTGTTT
>CAJDSM010025176.1:14639-28972 GCA_903981925.1 Ostrea lurida | reverse complement strand
GATCTGCCAATGTTTTAATATTATTTCTATGTCAATACGTAATCCACCAATGTTTTGATAGCATTTCGTTATGTTACTGAGTAATCTACCAATGTTTTGATTGCATTTCTTTATGTTAATGAGTAATCAACCAATGTTTTGATATTATTTCGTTAATGAGTTATTTACCAAATTTGAATGTTTTGATATTATTACTACTCAACTTTATGACAAACGGTACGATTTCAGCTTCTCTGTTTATGTCTCTCGCCTTATTCGATAAGCAAGAGTTGTTCTGCGTATGGTCAGTGTTTAAATCGAGGCAAGCTACTTACAGACAAGTTGTTGTTGCAGGGGTTTCAACAGTCATGTTTAAAGGCAGCATTTCGTAAATTCTATGGTCGTTATAACAATTTAGTTTACCAGTATGGCCTACCATTGAGTCAAATGCTGTCTGATGTGTTTCATAGCCATTGTTAAGTCGTTTTTCACACACTAATTTGACTACGGATTGTTCCGTTTACCTGATCAAGATTATGGGCTCACGGCGGGTGTGAACGGTTAACAGGGGATGCTTCCTCCTCCTAGGCACCTGATCCCACCTCTGGTGTGTCCAGGGGGCCGTGTTTGCCCAAGTCTTGTTTTTGTATTCTATTTGGGACTTACGAGATTGATCACTGTTCGTTATCTTTGCCTTCTTTATGTTAATGAGTAGTCTACCAATGTTTTGATATTATTTCTATGTCAATAAGTAATCTAGCAATGTTTTGATATAAATTGGCAAAGTAAACAATGCGTTAAACGTAATTATAGTGCCAAAAACATATAATATAAAGCCAAGTGTAGGTCAACACGGACCTCCGACAAAAGCGAAGGATAGCATTTCTTTATGTTAATGAGTAATCTACCAATGTCAATATTATATCTTTATTTTAATGAGTAATCTTCCAATACTATGTTTTGATTTATTTCTTTATGTTACTGAGTAATCTACATGTACCTATGTTCAATTTAATCCAATTTTATTAATGAATATTTATCGATGTTCTAATACTCCACGCAAGAAGTAAAGGTAAAGAAACATTCAAAACACTACATTTGTAGTGTCAGTACAAAAAATACCCCATCCCCCGAAAAAACCTAATAAAATAATTGCAGTAATAATATCAGACAAACACATACAATCCAGAAAACACAATGACAAACAGAATCACAAAAAAAAAAAAAATTATTCAAGGTTAACAAATTTTCCAGACTGTCAAACTATCAATGTCAAGCGAAATGAAAAAAAGAAAAGAAAAAAGAAATTACTTCAATGTAATGGTTGGTTGTCTCACGTTTCCATAGTTTTTTTTTTCTTTTTATCGCTGAACTAAATATTCTCAATTTAAAAACTGTAAATATTTTGTAGAGGTGGAAAGAAATTAAAGTACATTGCAATTCATTCACAAATAAACCCAGTGCACCCCTATCATTCATGACATTATAAATTGTCAGTCGTCTTCAGTCCGTACTTCTCGACATTAGTCTTTGATAAACGGGCTAATTGTAATTAATAAAACATAACATTTTATTCATTAATTTCCGCCATTTTGTCGTGCCATTCATGATTTATCTGATAAGATTTTAGGTCGTCTTTGATGTACACTTAAATGGTCCCCGAGTCGTTTTCGAGTTTTCCTCCCATATGTCGGAGGAAGTTGAAATTACCTCTCAGACCGGAAGTAGCAAGTACATCAGGACTTGAGGACCTAGATTCAATGCAAGAGGTTATAATTTTTCCATTCAGCCTGTTTTGATATTTAGAACGTTTTTCTAGAGTGCTTGATGTTCGAATGTTATGAATGAATCGTGATTATAACTGTTACATGATATATATTGTACTAATTTGAAAAACAAATCATGCTAATTGGCAGTTTTAAATTTACTGCAGGCTTTCACTTTTCCGGTCTATACCAGTGTTATGGCTTTATACGGCTCACTGCTGTAACAGCGAGAATCGGTTTTCTATATAGCACAATCTACACTACTTGGAATTTCAGAAATAAAAAGTCGACAATTTACATTTCCATAAAGAGAATGCCTCCTGTAAACTGACTTAGAACTTATTTAGCTTGTCTTCCTGTTTGTACCAGTGGGAGGATAGATCGATACTACAAACAAGAAAAAAACTTTGACGATACACGCATGTCATGACAGCCGAGATGTTGATATTGTATTAATCTTTTCAGTTGCTGGATTACGGTTGGCGGGATTCGCTCTACAGGGCTGTCAGGAAGTCTTGGCATTGCTGACAAAGTCAGAAATCTGGTTGTCAATCATCACAGACTGGAGCCATCTCGGGCAAAAAAGACCGAACTCGAACGAATAGACATTAAATTCATATTGCCAAACCATGCCGTTCTTGATGACGTCATGTACACAATCACTCATCCTATCACGCTGAGTGGAATAGAAACACGCTTAGATTCCCAGCTGTAACGCAGTAAACACGATTATTGTTTTGTACACGATTGTTGTTTGTACACGATTATTGTACACGATTGTGGTTTTGTACACGATTATTTACAACATTGTTTGTACACGATATATACACGATTTGTTGTTGTACACGATTACTGTTTCACACGATTATTGTTTGTACACGATTATGTTTTGTACACGAATTATGTTGTACACGATTGTTGTTTGTACACGATTTATTGTACACGATTTGTTGTTTGTACACGATTATTGTACCACAGATTTGTTGTTTTGTACACGATTATTAACACGATTTGTTGTTTTGTACACGGATTGTTGTTTGTACACGATTATTGTTTGTACACGATAACTGTTTTGTACACGATTATTGTTTGTACACGATTACTGTTTTGTACACGATTATTGTTTTGAACGACAATTCAGAAATAAATTTCATTTTTGAGAGTGTGAACTGCATCAAATAAAAGGGACTATAACATAAATGCTTGGCAGTGTAAGTGCATTATCAAAAGGTGAAAATAAACAGTGATCAATCTCAGAAATCCAAACCGGGATATATATTAAAGAGTTGGGCAGATACGGACCCTGAATATATAAGAGGTGGGATCAGGTGCGTAGGAAAAGTAAACATTCCCTGTCGACCGGTCACACCCGTCTTGAGCCCTTTATCTTGGTCAGGTAAATGGAATAATCCTTAGTCAAAATCCATAGACAAAGAACGGCCTATATGTACCTTCATTCGCCAAATGATAGCATAAACCGAGCTATAGAAGTGGCACGTCTATAAAATAGGAAATAGCCAAAATAATCAAGTTATCGTATTGACCTATTTGAACCAATGGATTCTTTATTTCAAAAGGTCTATTAATTGAAGACAGCAATGCAGCAATTTGTTTACATGTAAATATTAGTTTTATTCTGTAGATAATTGATTTTTAAAAATTTCGATGTAGATTATTGGAGTAGACATGCATGTATATGTACGAACCCATACCAGGTCACCCATCTTTGCATACAGCCTGAGTGCAAGACTTCCATGTAATACTTAGAAAGTGATTAGAAACATGGGATTTCATTGGGTGGCCAAAAACAATAAACATTCGTATCAAAATGGAGATTGTTCAGAGGTGAGAAAGATTTGGGTGTATAATTTAATAATGAATGAAAAGGCGAAGATAACGAACAGAGATCAACCTGGTAAATCTAAAGCAGAATACAAAACAAGAGTTGAGCAAACACGACCCTGGATAAACCAGAGATGGAATCATTTGCTCAGGAAGAGTAAGCATATCCTGTCGACCGGTCAGTAGATTCATTCCTATATGAAGTGAAGAGAATGACAATGATCTACTTCTTTTGTAGATAGTGAATGCTTTATTTTGATTATTTACAGTCCATGAAGTTTTTAATATAGTTTTGTATTTCCATCTTGAAGAACAACAACATATGCCACGAGAAGTGTATATCAAATATAGATTCTAGAAGATTCTAAAGAACTTCTAACGAATATGAAATCGCAGGAGTATGACTTTTCAACACTTTACAAAACAATTCCTAAAGATCAATTAAAGAGACTAGATATAGATGTTTAGACATTATAGACAATTCATACCTTCCAATTCCTACCTTCGCTTTTGTCGGAGGTCCGTGTTGCCCTACACTCGATTTTGTATATGTTTTTTTGGATTATGATTACGTTTGACACAATGTTAACTTCGCCTTTTTGTACATCAACAAAAATGGAAAAAAGGAAATACTCATATCTAGTGATCAATCATTAAAATAAAATACATGTACTTTGTTAAACTACGCATAAGTACTCTGAATTTGATGCTGGAGTTCTTCATTGGCATCGTAGTCCTTGGGGATCCTTCCAACAGTCTTCGGATTACCAGGGGCACGAATTGTGCTTCTTTGTTAGGTGACACGATTTTATATTCTTACTTAGCTGCATAATTGTAGCTCTCTGAAAAAATATTGGGGCAGATCAGAGAGCTACAGTTCCACCCTTTATAAAAACTTTCGATTTTCGCGGTGCGGAAAGTTGCGCATGATTGAGGCCTTCTATCGTTATAATCCTGCACCGACGAGCCATAAATCTAATTTCTAAAAATTCCTTACATATCTCCCGAACGTATATTTGTTCAAACATACCTTAAGATATTTATTAAAATCCCATACGACCACAAAACTCGCAGCTTCATGTCATTTTCGTCTGTTGACGTAGCCATGTTAGTAATTCAGTCAATTCGTATCCCGTTGTATTAGTAAGTCAAAATATTCGATACAAATTGTGTATTCGTCTTGAACTTTATCACAAACAACGAGAATATTAAATGGAAAATTAAATAATTTGTAATTTTTCAACAGGTGAAATAAACCGCTAAGTTATTGAAAATGTTATTTTCAAAAAACACACGGTCCCTTTTCAAAATTATGTGGCGAAGGTTGGGAACAAACTCAATTAAGCGCTGCTGACTTAGTTCGATTGTCAAACCTGTTAGGAAAATTATTTCAACTAAACTGGGTGATTCTTATCCATAATATTTCCTAACATGTTTGTTGGGCTATTGTTTACAGCAAGTAGGAAATAACCGGCGGTTCGAATGACCGGGACCTAATCATGGCTAACGTCACAGACGAAATGACGATGAAGCTGTAGTAGTTTTGTGGTCGTTATGGACCTTTAGATGATATTTTAAGGTATGTTTGAAAATAACGTCAAGGCCATAATGAAGGATTTTTTAGAAATTAATTTATGGCTCGTCCGGTGCAGGATTATCATATACGATAGAAGAGCCTCAACATGCGCCAACTTTCCGCACCGCAAAAGTCGGAAGGTTTTAGGAAAGGGTGGAACTGTTATACAGTAGCTCTCTGATCTGTCCCAATATTTTTTCAGAGAGCTACAGTTCTGCAGCTAATTCTTACTATGCAAAATTTACTCTCAGCTTCTACAGAATAAAACTTCTAGTCATTAACTTGACATTTAGATAATTATAATGGCGGCGTTTTATCCATTAACGAGCTTATTCTGCGTACAATCAGTTTTAAATCTAGACAGGCTATCTACAAATAAGTTAATGTTGCAGGGGATCCAAATTTAAAGTCAGCATTTCGTAAATTATATGGTCGTTATATATAGCGATGTAGTTTGCCAATACAACTTGCCATTGTATCAAATGCTGTCTGACTTGTTTCACAACAATTGTTAAGCCGTTCTTTTACACACTGATTTGGACTACAGATTACTCTGTTCACCTGATCAAGATGAAGGGCTCATGGCGGGTGGGACCAGTCTACAGGGGATGCTTACTCCTCCTGACCCCACCGCTGGTATACCAAAGGGTCCGTGCTTGTCCTAAAGGCAAAACTAATAGAAAATCAAAATATCCGATAAAATTTGCCATTCTACCGGTCCGCGTGACTAAAGAATATTGAAATTCCGTATTAGACATATATTCAAACCAAAGTACGTACCATCTATCCTTCTGTGTTTCGTAAACCAAAAGTGATCAAATAATTAGATAGGTTCCATGAGGAATATGTTCTGGTTCCAGCCGACAAAGCTTGTAACAATATTGTTTTATCTGTAAGACTCATTACGACAACAGCACATTAAATGAACTTGGTATTAACTCCACATATGAATTACCGTACTTATTATACTAACACGAATAATTCAAGTCCTCCCGTTTCCGACTATGGGGTTAATGTAGCGATCAATAGGGATCGGAATATAACGACTGGATTATTCGGGTTATACCTACACTGGATTCTAAACCATCACAAAAATCCTTACAAACAAAGATACAATGATGTACTGTGGAATCATTTTTATTCGTGGGGGCTAATGTTCGTGGGTAACCAAAATTTTTGCTGCTTTGTGGGGACGTAATTTCGTGGGTAATTGAGAAATAATGCGAATGGCATAATATTTCTTCAGATTGGAAGGAAAATAAAACATGTGCGTGGGGTCGTAAAGTGGTGGGTAAGGGTGACCCACGAAATCCACGAACATTGGTCCCCCACGAACAATGATGATTCCACAGTATCTAGTAAATGTTCCACCAAGGCCCTGCCTTTATTCCTCACGAAAATATTGACAGCTGTGAAGGAGCAACTTAAGACGTATTGTGAAACTACATATACCAGAAATGCAAATGTGGATACTGAAAAACTCTTAAGAACTTCTAATAAAATTAAAATCCCAGAACCTTTCTCACAACAACATCAAAACATTACTTTTCAACACTTTACAGGACCATTCCGCATGATAAATTAAAAACAAGACATTTAACATTATAGACAGTTGTTTCTTCAACAAAAATGGAAAAATTCATATCTGGTGATCAGTCTTTCTAATAATGACTTTGATAAACTTCACCCTGATTCTACGCACAAGTACTCTGAGGTTGATATTAAAGCAATACTGGAGTTAAGTCATTGACAATACTTTTGTAATTTTAGCGATCGGGTCTTCCAACAATCTGTTGGAAATTTCATGGACACAAATTGTGCTCCTTTGTTTGCTGACCTGTTTTATGTTCTTATGAGACAAGCTTCTACAGGAGAAGAAGAAATCTCAAGCGGTGGAATTTAATTCGACATTTCAATAAAGTGACGAAAATTTATCTTTTATTAATAATTTTCATTCATATGTTGATTCAATATGTCCCAGCGAACTAGAAGACACCACAGAGTCTTTCATGTCTGTCATGTACTTGGATATTTCATTGAACATATAGACATTAACGACAGACCTATTAATGACAAGCAACTTCGGCTTTCATACAGTTTGCGATTCGATTTTTATATTCATTTCTTGATGAACAAAATAATTTATATATTCAATCCAAGCAAGTCTAAGCATTCTAATTAACATTAACATCAAAGAGTATGGAGTATTATACAAACAAAATTACAGCGTTTCTTTTTCTGCACGAAATTTACATTTGCATTAAATGATTGAAACAATAAATTGGATGCATCTCGATCAACTGAAGCATATCAGGAACGATTCTACAACTTTCATGGGTTTTGTTTTTTTTAATATAAAGGAATGCAGAATCCTTGAAATCTTACGCAAAGTTATTTTTGGAGGAATTTCATCACATAATTTTCCAATCTTTACAGCCTTTCAGTCTCCTTGTACCATTGTGTATGTTTAAGCTTGACTTAAACTATACGATATAACCAGTCTTAGTGCAGTTTATTCTCCACATTATCCGCTTCATAGGTATGTTGCTAAGTGAACCCATGCCCAGCGCGCGTGATTCCTATTGGATACAATCTAATTAAAATTAGATGTTAGATCCGCTCGCCTACTCGCTGACGAGTATGCGAGTATGCGAGCGGATCTAACATTTAATTTTAATTAGATTGTATTGGATACAGTTTACGTTTCATAATCCGCGGAGGGTACATTGTGTAACACAGGTCAAAATTAGCTTCATTCCTCATGATCTTAAACACCAAAAGACAAAATCACACTGTACATGATTGTCTTTGTTGGTAGATCTAATAAAAAGTTGATCATGTATTCATTGTACAACCACTCTAAGTCCCGTGTGGATCCGGGTTAGAATAGGTCCTCCGAACCACTTACTTGTCGTTAGAGGGTCCTAAATGGGGCGGTCCTTCGAGTGAGACCGCAAAAACCGAGGTCCCGTGTCACAGCAAGTGTGGTACGATAAAAATCCCTCCCTGCTCAAAGGCTATAGGCGCTGAGCACAGGCCTAAATTTGCAGCCCTTCACCGGAAATGATGACGTCTCCATAGGAGTGAAATATTCTCAAGAGCTAGGACGTAAAACAATATACAATGTATTATCAATCAATCAACCACTCAAACGCGGGAACAAAACGTCACGAAATAGCTACAGACAAGTTGCTCTGCGGTCATGCTTTCTGAAAATATTTTAGGTGTTATTTATTAAAAAATGATGAATGTTATCAATAATGGTTTTCAATGCCAGAAACAGCAAGGATAAAAACACATACACACAACAAGGATGTTTAACCGCCTCTTTTTTAACATACAAAAAAAAAATCATTTGCACAATATCAAACAAGGCAACAATGTCTGCTATTCAAACGCCAAGACACAGTATGGAGACATGACCTTCTTATAAATTAAGAAATGGTTATATGGGCAATCTTTGGTAAATGATCAGTGACTGTCAAATTAATACAGTTAGTGGAATGTTGTCGATAAACCCAGTTCAATTGAGTTCCTTTTTTACAAGGTTTACGGCTAGGTGGAGTTTTGTCGTCTTTTTTTTATATCTTGTATATATCAATGAACCTATTTCCTATCCTTGAAAATATCTTGCATAAACACTGGCACAGTTAGTTCAACTGACAACTGTCCCTCACTGGCAGACGGTAATGTGATCACGTCAGCTGTCTTTACATAAATATGTGAATATTCTAGGAAGTGGCGCTTTTTGTTCAATGCCCAAATATCGTACATACTACTATGCCAAAGGTTACAAACTTAATCTGGATTATATATGAATATTAGGCGATACCACATTACCTTGCTCTGACACCTTTACCCTTGTAGGGATTGTTATCATCAATAAACTTACCCTTTCAGATAGAATGTTATCTTCAACTTCACATCAACATGCCAGAAGGAATCATACAACGCACCGAACGATATGAAATTGAACTATCTTATCCCGCTAACTTTTTCACACCTTTATAAGTCAATATTCTCTACGGTCTTTGGCTACGCAACAACCAATTTGCTAGCAGAAGGCAACTTCTTAATGTTTTGCAACATTTTATTTGTACAAATGCACATCACCGTCACACAAAGACGAAATCAGATATTTGTGAAAATCCCTTCAATGTACTCCCTGTCAAATTCGAAATTAATATCTTCAAGCTGTTACATGGGTCCTAACTCTCTTCTACGGAAGGTCTTGTTAACACGTCTGTATTCATTCTTGGGAGGCATTTCCGACAAACAATGAGGATTCAATCCTGATGTCAACAATGTTTTATCTACTTATACCTTACTGATTACTTAGAAATTTGGCAGGTGAACATTTTGTTTCCATGGGTCGAAACATGCCTGAAACCAGATTGTAAGATCTGCAGTGTCTACACATAATAAAACACACCAGAAGACCAGAATGACAAATGACAGTGATTTTCACCCCTGACGTCCAAAACAGAGCCCCCGTTTGAAGAGGTTTGCACCTAAATGGTGAATGTTATTTAGCTACAGTTTACTTTTTTCCCCATTTTTTTTTTTATTTGCTCCATATTCAATTTGTCTGTTGGTGTCAACACAACATTTGCAACTGCTACAAAATTCAATTATTAGATTAAATAGATACATAACCATGCCTGTTAACACTGTAGATATAAAAAAGTTAAACACGATTTATGACTTTTTGCATGATATACGCGCTAAACAGAAAAAAATATCATGAAATAGAATTAGAGAGTCCAAGCGAACATTTTAATATTTCTAAAATTGCACGTCAAGAATAAAGCCTTGTCGTAAAATGGAACTTAAGAAAGTGAGGTTTATAGATCAGACTTTTCAATCATTGATCAAAATAGCAAATGTGTAAACAAAATTTCGGGAAATTAATTCAGACCTTTGGTGGTTATTTTTTTTTTTAAATCGGTGTCCTATTTGGAAAAGTATATCAACCAAATTAATGAATTACAACATTTGAATTAGTTCCAAGTCTCATTCACTTACCATATAGCGAACTACTAGTACATATCAAATATTACGTTTTCTATAAGAAGCGTTCCCTTCCCAGACCAAAATGTTCGACTCTCATGTAAAGGCAAAGATAACGAACAGTGATAAATCTCGTAAGTCCCAAATAGAATACAAAAACAAGAGTTGAGCAAACACGGACCCCTGAACACACCAGAGGTGGGATCAGGTGCCTAGGAGGAGTAAGCATCCCCTGTTTCCATGAACACGAACTGTTATCCTTTGTTAGATTTGTCTTTATATTTTTACGAGGCAGAATTTATTCAAAAGCATCAAAATGATGAAAAAAATCTTTTGCTGCGACTGCAGACACCTAGTGAGATCTCTCGACGCCGTTTTATCCACAGGCACTTGGGGCATGGATCATGGACCACCCCCCCCCTTTTTTTTTTAAATTCTGTTCTGGGATAGATAACTTATTTTTCTTTTCTACGTTGTTTATGTTCTGTAAATATGCATTCATGATCAATCTACAATGTTATTTTTCGTCTCTGTCACGTATTACTAAATATCATGTTCAGTGACATTATCACTGAACATGAATATTTAGTAATACGTGACAGAGACGAAAATAAACATTGTGGATGATCATGAATGCATATTTACAGAGCATAAACAACGTGAAAAGAAAATAAGTGTATCTATCCCAGACACAGAATTTAAAAAAAAAAAAAGGGGGGGGGGTCATGATCCATGCCCCAAGTGCCTGTGGTTTTATCTTAAAACAATGATATTTCATTCATTTGTTTGATTCGATACATAGATGTAAAACCTTTTTACATTTAGTAATTGTATAACTTCTGTTACATTTAGTAATCTCTGTATAACCTTTTGTTACATTTACGTAATTTGTAATAACCTTCTGTTAACATTTAGTATTTGTAAAACTTATGTTACATTTAGTAATCTGTATATCTTTTGTTACATTTACGTAATTTGTATAACTTCTGTTACATTTAGTAATGTGGTATAATAACCTTCTGCTTACAATAGTAAATTTGTAAAACCTTTGTTACATTTACGTAATTTGTATAAACTTCTGTTACATTTAGTAATCTGTTATAACCTTTTGTTACATTTACGTAATTTGTATAACCTTCTGTTATATTTTAGTAAGTTGTATAAACTTCTGTTACATGTAGTGATTTGTATAACTTCTGTTACATTTAGGTAATGACCTTCTGTTACATTTAGTAATTTGTATAATTTCTGTTACATTTAGTAAGTTGTATAATCTTGGTATTAAATTTAGTAATTGGTATAACCTTCTGTTACAATTAAGTAATTTGTATAACCTTTTGTTGCATTTACGTAATTTGTATAATCTTCAGTTAAATTTAGTAATTTGTAGTATACCTTCTGTTACATTATAATTTGTATAACCTTCATGTTCATTTAGTAATTTGTATAAATCAAATGTTACATTTAGTAATTTGTATAACAATGTTACATTTAGTAATTGTATAACCAAATGTTACATTTAGTAATTTGTATAACAAATATTACATTTAGGTAATTGTATAACTTCTGTTACATTTAGTAATTTTTTATTTACATTGGTCTTGAGCATCACTGAAGAGACATAATTTGTCGAATGCGCATCTGGTGCATGAAATTGGTACCGTATAGATTTATATTATGAACCCCTGGGTCGAGGCCTCTGCTGGTGGACTGTTAATCCCCGAGGGTCTCTACAGCCAGTTGCCTATGTACTATGTTACTAGCTTGAAATACGGATATGTTTTTAATTGCAGTGTAAATTAGCAATTTATATCCAAAATTTAAGGATTATTCTCCCTCAGGCATAGTTCTGATCCTTTGAAGTATTTGGCCCCAGTCTTGGCACTACATGTGTTCACTTTTTTAAAGATTTAATTTCATGTTTTGGATTTCCAACTTTCGGTTTGAGCACACTGAGAGACATTAATTGTCGAAATGCGCATCTGGTGCATCAAAATTGGTACTGTATATGAATGATATTTACGTAATTTGTATAATCTTCTGTTACATTTACGTAATTGTATAATCTTCAGTTACCATTTAGTAATTGGTAAATCTTTGTTGCTTTTACGTGAGTAGTGTACCTGTGTCTGTAAAATTGGTTTCGAAAGTTATGATAAGACATATTATTTGTAAACTTTTTTTATTTAAAAATCCTCAGGTGTTGAAGTCATACATTATCAAGTGTTTTCATTCCCATGTTGACCGGGGTTTTTCTGCTGCTCTTCATCAATTTCTCCTATACGACGCTTATGGTGCAAAAATTACGAGTACATGTACGTACTAGTGACTGATAAACACTAAACAAATTAATGGGGTTTTGTTAAATTTCTGAATCACATGGTATTCAATGAATGTATGTTGATGACGTCCAGTACGAACATTCGAGTCCCGTCTAGGTCAGAGCTAGATCAGAGTAGTTCTGTTTCAGGTCGTTGTCCTAAAACAATGCTTAACTTTTAAAAGTCTGGAAAAGGAGCATATATAGCAGATGTGTTGATTATCCATCGATACCATCTGTTACTGATTGGATGATTAAAAAAAAATTTTTTTGGAAGGGGGGGGTCGATTTACGTTATAAAACGCTCATGTTTCTTGTCAAATTTATGCTATGTTTCAGAAGTATGTGTAAAAACCCTGGGATATTATAACACAAAATTGAAATTTCAAAACAAGTAAAATTAAATAATATAGTGATTTATATGATTTATTATGTGTTAATGTTTCATAATTAATTATGTGAGAGTGTATGACGTCTCGAGGATTAACAAGTCTTTGTATATAATCATCATCAGAGATCAGAATAAAGAGAATATATAATTTAACAATCGTTTTCATTTTTAATAAAATTTTATAATTTTGGCCTCTTTCATACAAAGAAAGGATGAAGATAGCAATCAATCTCAATAGGTCCCAAAAGGATCACACAGCAAGGTTGGCAAACACGGCACCCGGGTAGACATAAGGGGTGGGACAAGGTAACCTAGGAGGAGTCAAGCATCCGCTATCGACCTGTTACATCCGCGTGTTCCCATTGTTCTTGATCTGTGTAATAAGGAGTATCCTATAGTCAAAATCATTAATATAAAGAATGGCTTAATTGGTTTATGAAACACGGCCAGGACAGCATGGTGACCCCATAATGTATACTATAGGTGTTTGTATCCAGTTCTATTCTCTGTTTTCACAGGCTTGTAGTATTATAATATCTGGAAAATTAAAGAGAAAAGAATCTTAATTATTGGGGATCAAACTAAATGTACAAATCCTTTTATAATGTCGTTTGTTGCATCGGTCTTGGTAACTGACGACTTTTATATACGTTAATCATGCTAACAGGTAAAAATGCTACAAGTAATTAACGTTATATTCTATGACTTTGTTAAACAGCTGGAAGAAATATTTTTAAAAAGCCAACTCTGCAAAGCATTTAACATCACCGCCAGTAACAGATTTGGTATCAACTGTGACCGAAGTCAAGCATGAAAATGCGATTAAAAAATATCATTTTAGGAATAGTTTACCCCCCCCTCATCCCAATAAAAATAAAAAATAAAATAAAACTTATATAAATGCGTTGTATCCACATTGAACTCAAAATGGAAATTTGTGAAGAAATTATATATTAATGAAGTCATACATTTTGTGGCTTTAGGTTGCGTTAGACGCCCTCTATTTAGTCTCTCCAGGATAATTCTGGTCAGCACCTTTGCTGGAGATGGACAAGCAGCAGCATCCTGTCAATTGGGAAAGGTCACCTTGCTTGGGATAGCTTCACCAGATAGGTAAGAATAATGTTGAAAGACGTTTCCCCAATAAAAAGCAAAATCTGATGAATGGGCTTTGTATTCCTGCTATTTATTCGTCGCAGGAATGAATTTGATCTGAGATGAGGATGGCTTCTCTGGGGGTCGTACATCTAAACCTAAATTCCACAGTTTCTTATCGAAGTCAGGTAGCAAAGATAGATTTTCATAACTCTAATCTGCATTTGGGAATACAAAAAATGGATCCGACTTTTTTCGTGGGTAAAATAATTGGATACAATTTTCATGTTTAAGTAACCCGTGGGGTATCCGGGTTGACATATCCCTGACTACCCCCTTGCTTGCGTAAGAAGA
>CAJDSM010025175.1:0-12369 GCA_903981925.1 Ostrea lurida | reverse complement strand
ATGTCCACAACCTCTTTGTATCGTCTAACGTGTTCAAACGTCTTTGTGTCGTCTAACGTGTTCACAACCTTTTGGTATGTAACGTGTTTACAACGTGTACGTCTCGTCACATCTAACTTTTGTATCGTCTAACGTGTTCTCAACCTCTTTGTATCGTCCTAACGTGTTCTCGACCGTTGTCTTTACCAAAGTGTTCATATCTTCTTTGTATCTCCTAGCGTGTTCAAGACCTATTGCTAGCTCCTAGCATGTTCAAGACCTATTGCTATCTCCTAGCGTGTTCAAGACCTATTGGTATTTACTATGTTTATGGTTTATTGATATCATCTAGTGTGTTCAGGACCTTTATTTATCCCCTAACGTTCTCAACTTCTTTGTTTCCCTCACGTGTTCAAGACCCATTGGTACATGTATATCCTAGCGTGTTCACTACCTCTTTATATCTCCAAACGTGTTATCAACTTTGCACCTACTAACATGATCATGGTCTCTCTATATCAGTTCGCGCCATGCAGCCACACGCTACACAGTCATTAAAGAAATAAGAGAACGACTTGCATTATTTAATCAGAGTTAGTTAATTAAGAACTTAAAGTAGAGGGATTTTTTTATCTGTGTTTTGTCATGGGTAATGTTAATTTAAAAGGCAATATAACTATAGAGGAAATTCGAACTCTGATCATGGCATTTTCTCCACTCCATGATTTTTTAGTATGTGCATTGTATACTAGTATGCTGTAAAAATTACCGTTTGAAAATTGACTCCACCCACGTATACTAAAGAGAAACAAGGCATTTTGATAGACTGTGCTTCGCTCGTTACTATCTGATCAATCCGAAACGGTCGATATCGTTTCAGATGTAATTCAAGTTCCAAGATTTGTAGCGCGAATTTTTAACATCTATGTAAAACGTTGTTAGAAATAATAGAAATGTAGCGAATTTCGGTATAAGATGGTTATGAATGATTTTATTGGTTTATTTTAAATTGGGAACGTCTCGCGTTTCGATAGATAACGAACAGAGATCAATCTCGTCAGTCCCAAATAGAAAACAAAAACAAGAGTTAGGCAAACACGGACCCCTGGACACACCAGAGGTGGGATGTAGCGAATTTATCGGTTTCATGGAAATTTACATACTCGATAGACTAGCTACAGTATGCAGTGGATGAAGTACATTTTCAAACGTTTGAGAAATTAATTTTTTATAGTGTACTAGTATACATTGTATATTAAGCAACACAGATTGCAGAAAACTATAGAGAACTAAAAATCCATATCATGGAATAGTGAAAAACTGTCACGATCATAATTCGAATTTTCTCTCTTGCCCTAAAGTCTTCGTTTGAATTATCCATGATCCGAGCTTCTATGGTTTTCAACAATACAGTCTTTGACGAGATCTAAAGAGAGGAGGAACCTTACGCTTAACAGTGCTGCAGAACGCCCGCGGAGAGTTCTATTTCATCGCCTTTCAAAATTTGATGATCACACGCACATCCTTTCACGATAGTCATGCATTATATTACTCTTTATGAGATAAAAAGAAGGCAGAAGATGCATTTCCTTGTAAATACGAGAAACGACGGGATGAAACAGTTAGCATATTCGTTGAAAAATATGATCAAATTCAGTAACTAAATCGATGTTTCATGATTGCATGGGTTGGATCTATCCCCTAGGTCACTCAGGAGGCAGATTGCGATCAATATTTGTCCGTCTTCGTGCGTCCATCGTGTAGTAATATTTGAAAATTACATTTCAACTTCTTCGCAAAGATAAAATTAGCGTACAGCATGAATGAGGGACTAAGAGTTGCTGCCCCGTGAAAACCTAAAAATATTATTTCGGTTTTAGATATTTATATTTCCAATGTTTTGCCTTTGATATCTTTACCAATTGCAATGATGGCCATTTCCTCATGAACGTACATGTACCAGGTAATGGAATTGTGAACAATTCTTGTATGAATCTTGATAATTAGTACTTATAGAATTCCAACAGAAATGATAGTAGAAAGTAAATACATAAAATACACATGTATTATCTCTAGACAAAACTGTGAGCATCATCATATTGAATAAGGAGGAATCCACCACAACCAGGGCCGTAACCAGGAATTTTCAATGGGGAGGGGATGTGCACAAGACTACGTTAAGAGGTCTGAGGGTTGCTATATGCCCTCACATGGTCAAGAGCTGGCCTTGGTAGGGGGTCCAGGGAGCGAAGTCCCCCGTAAACTGGGAGGTTTTAGCATTTTCATTGGATATGGGGGNGGCGAAGTCTCCCGTAAACTGGGAGGTTTTAGCATTTCATTGGGTATGGGGACCGCTTTATGTTCAGGAGGGTCCTGGTAGGGGGTCCAGGGGGGTGAAGCCCCCGGAAGCTGAGAGATTTTAGCATTTTCATTGGATATGGGGGCCGCGTTAGGACGGGTCCTGGTAGGGGGTCCAGGGGCCGAAGCCCCGGAAACTGAGAGGTATTAGCATTCCTTTTAAAATAGGGGGTGCACCCCCCCCCCCCCCCGGTTACGGCTTGACACATTGTGAAGTTCAGGGGGAGAGAGATGTCTCAATGCCTCATGATACAGCGAAAATTCATTAAGCCATTTAAAATCCCTTTCTTGACTCCTGTGCATTGAACAATCGCACTATTAAACTACACAATACTAATTAAAGGTGCACGTGGCTGTGTTGCCCATTGTTGTACAACTCACGGCCTCTGGTTCAAGGGTTATTGTGCTGAGTTAGAGCTCGATGGCTTTCATGGCGAAAATACAGCATTTCTTTAAAAAGTTTTCATCTTGACTTCTGGACATCAATCAGCCAAAATAAGTACATAATGCTAGGGCGACAAAGGACATGTCATATAGTTAGAATTATATTTTTTTTCAAAAATATTTCCCCCCAGTCCTGTTTCACCAAGATGCTAGACTTAATATAAAGCTTTCAAAAAGGCGAGATCTCTTGTACAATGATGACAATCGTGATTGCGGGGCTTGGCTGTTTGTGTCATCTGCTAAAGCTACATTGTACCCTCTGTATACATGTGTAGCAGAGACTGATTGCACATCTATATTGAGATTATGCTTGTACCCAACTCGTGATACTCCTGTCGTTCTTACTTCATCTCAAATTGTATGTGTCAATACAAATTTTATTCATCATTTCTGAAGACCTACAGCTGTAGCTCTGACATTGGGTATATAGTTGAGGTGACCTTGAAGATCTATATCCACACTACGGCACTCACAACTCCAGGATCAGGTGTTTCATGCCCAGGACTCTATATGGGTCCGATACTAAAATGCATTATGATTTATGTAATGGGAACAGTTTGACAGTACAAATAGGAACAGAAAAGTATATAAATATTTGACTTCTTAGTATTGTTGGTGCCGTCGATATGTAGTGCTAGACATGACTACAAAGTACTAACATCATATTAATACAGTGACAGCTGCGTGTGAACAATAAATTCGTATCGAGCATGAAAGTAGAACAGAACATGGAAATTCAATAAACACAAATAAAATCGTTCCCATTAACCAGATAACGATAATAAATGATCACATGTAAATAATGTCCAATGATTTCCTATTTCCGGTTCCTGTCGAGATTGTTGTGGGGGGTCATTAGTGTGGGAGGAAGCGGAGAAGTGCCCAGAGAAAGCTGACATGTTCCAGTACCCAGGGAACGGTTAAATTAAGTCCCCATGGTGTCCTTCCCTTGTGATGTGTTTTATAATGCTTAAACAATTTGTTTTGTAATCCATTATGATATAAAATATGAATTATCGATGTTGTATATTTCTCGGCGATGCGTATTTACTTTCCTCACAAATTCCTCAATACAAGATCTGATCACCCTGTTTGCGAATCCTCCCATCGGTTTTGTTTTCCGATGGAGAAATAGGACGATCGTTTTGGAAATAAAAGGCACTAAAGACGACTGACGATTAATGCATTACGCTGAGCAGAACCATTGAAATTTAGCAATATGGGAAGTTCTAGCTCCCAGATAGCGATTTATGAGAGTTATGCTAAAATAATATTTGGTTAATCTATTTTCAATTGGAAATATCATCTAATGCGTGCCATGACTTTGTAGGAATACCATTACATTGTGACAGCTGTGTATTAATTCGGAGAATGATAATTATACTTAATGCGAAGTTAGTTAAGAGCATAGACAGAAAATCGTCTAGATTGATTAGAACCAGATAGCGAGGATAAATGAATAAAAATCTATAGTTCCGGTCGTGTCATCTTATTTTCTTCCTCTGATTCAGTATGTGTATCATACGTTGCTACATGTACATGTATACCAAGTGATACTCCTAGCGTGCTTTGTTCATAGAGCGCATCCTATTACGTAGAAATTGGGATTTTGTCAAACATACTACATGTATCAAATGCACTGCTTTGAGCGCAATGACTTGCCCTCAACTACTGCGGTTCATTAATTGATTGATTGGATAATTGATTGACTGACTCACTAATTGATTGATTATTGTTTAACGTTTCGCTTGAGAAATTTTCACCTATATGAAGACGTCACCATTGCCGGTGAAGGGCTGCAAAATGTATGATCTTTGAACAGGGAGGGATCTTTATCGTGCCACACCTGCTGTGACACGAGACCTCGGTTTTAACGGTCTCATCCGAGATATGGGACGGTAAAGTTAATCCTACTACTGAATATTTATTTTCATATTACTGAATTATGAATTTAACACTAAAACGCATTATGTGCTGTATTTCCCCCTGAAATCTTGCTTCATTAACTAGTGATGCTGTGCTAGAATTGAGCCCCTTGCTCATTGCCCCGCCCCTTAACAAATCCCGAATCTTTCACTGCCATTAACTTGTGATGTTGTGACAAAATTATATTGATTCAACAAATCGGTTTTAATTGATGTTTTTAGTCGATATTTAGTCGATATTTGTAATTATGTACGTCATATGTCCAAAACGTCCCTGGTCATGAAAATGTTTTGTCATGGATATTTACTACTACAAACGATGCAGATTGCTTTAATCAGGACGGAAAATTGAATGGATATGCGAAATTACATGCTTCGATGGACATGATTGATCACTACAGAGCGTCTGATGATAGACCCCTGACGTTTATTTTAAAGGATCAAAATATCAATAAAAATCCCTGCATGCCAAAATTCCTATTACATTTCACTGAAAGAAAATAGCTTTTTAATCCACCGAAATAATCTTAATGCGGATGTTAAGATCGAAATGAAAATGGTGTCTGTTGAATAGAAAAAGAAATGACAAAACTTGCAAGTATTTCCCCTATGACATTAAAAGACATCACATGTTTCCAAAGTACACATGCATATAGTAGTTAATTCTAATAGTTCGCAATCATTAGCCACAATAAAATTTAAATGTAAGCCATGATTGTCAAAAATATCGCTAATGAATTAGATGAAAATGAAAATAAGCTTTATTTTGAAAGTCGGATTTATATATCAACAATTAACATTAGCTATAAACTAGCTATTTAACCGACTTGCACAGATTTTGGCGTGAGGGGGTCATTTTGTGGGAGGAAACCGGAGTGCCCGGAGGAAACCCACGTGTCCCAGTGGGTGACCACCATACCCTCTCACATACTACCACTATCGATCACAGCTAGGGATCGAACTCGGGTCGCAGCGATGAGAAGCCATTGCTATAACCACTATGCTACCCGGACACCCAATGGGATATGTAGTGCGGTGATATCACATTAGTCCAGTCAATTTATCAACCAACCTCAGAAATTGGCAACACAAGGTTTATCTGCATATTACACGTTGTCTATAATGACATTAATGAATAAAAAAATGTTTACCAAAAATATCAGCGTAGAAAGTACTTTAATTAACAATTCAAAATTAACACATTTTGATTTGTCGCGATTTACACACTGACGCTTCCATACATTATGACGAGTAGATCTGAAACAAAAGTCATGAAAAATTTCACTAGCAACTAACTGATGATTTCCAATGATAGTTACTCTACTTCTGCACTTGCTTTGTGTCGTGGTACATTTGAAAGTTTGTGATTTATCGACAAAAATGCCTAAATACAAAAATATTTAGTCTCGTACTCCCTTTCTTCCTGTTACAGAGATACTAGTGAATTCTAATAAATGTTTTCTTTTCCACTGATTAATTGCTCATTTTGTGAAAAAAATTACGGCAATAACTTTATAAAATCGTAATTATAACGTCAAGTGATTTGTAATTACGCTGGAAGAAGGGATACGTTCAAAAAGCTACTAGGGTATGGAGATCTGTTCGGGTATTAATGTTTAGAATTTATTTTGGATTATTCGGATAGCTCCTATTACTATCTAATTAAAATCAGAATTCCTGCTAAGTCTTCGAGTTGTTACACTTTTCCAGTATAATGGTGTAGAGATGTTATTTCAATATAGATATATCTTAAATACAAATGGACTAATGCATTCAATTTGTGGAAATCTTTCTTTTGGTATATTTTGGGGATTTACCGACTGCATTAATCTGTCATTTTTGTGCCTTGACATAACAACGTTTACAAAGATAGGGGGAATAAGCATTACATATTCACCAAACTTTTTTCTTGCGCTTGCATAGTGACTACATGTATCCATTAATTATTATATTCATTACTATTATTTGTCTTCATGCTTGACTTTTTGTAGTTCATTTTCAGTTTGATTTATTTCTGTGTTTATGAAGATTATTATCAATTAATACAGTACAGTATATTGCAGCAAGATATTTTTTGCACACAGCATATGTAATATATACTCACTAGATAAAATCCTATAGGCAATTCGTACTTGGGAAAGGTCGCGAAATTCAATTTTTACATAATTTACTCACCGTGTTATCAAGGGTTAAAGGAGAACCTAATTTTTTCAGTATTGTACTCTTTAAAATAAACTGATTATAAATCAATCGATTATGATATTATCTGCTTTGACGCGCGTGCTAGATCTACTTACACCTAAAAATGATTCGTTTCGCTCCGTGCAGACAATTTTTCGTTCAATGCTAGTCAACTGGCTTATGATTCAGAAAAATATTTTAGAATTACTTTTAGATAGACTTAGCAGATAATTTGAACAAAATGATGATATTAAAGGGACATCGACACGTTTTGAGCAAAATGTTTATCTGCATTTTCATGTTTAAAAATGCTTAATTAGGATATTTTCTCGTTATATTTCTATGGTCAGCAAAAATTTGAACGTCGTTTGTCGAGTACCAAATGAGATACAGCACTTACGATTCTATGCCATTTAAACCAAGTTAGCATTTTTAGGCATTAAAACATTCAAATTATAAAATTTAGCTCAAACGTGTCCATGTCCTTTAAACAGAACAGAACAAAATCAGATCCATTTGTAGCTGTCCAAGAAGATTGAATGTCCTCAACTACTTTCTATCTTTTCACAGTGCAATATACAAACGATACTTTTTTAAAATCGTGTTTCGTAATTTCAAGGGTATTGTTTTCAAAAGAAATGTTTATCGGAACTATTTGGAGGAATCCATGGCATTCTAAGCAAGCCCACATTTAAAAAAATTAACCATATTAAAGAATCACAGTTTAAACTTGCCACAGAAGAGCAAAAATCGCCGTAGCCAATGGAGACGTATGAAAAGATGTTAGTTTAAGGAATGGACTCTAATTTTGGGGCATATTATACGAGTATTAACCTGGCTTGGGTCAGTTTACGCTTTATAAGTATAGTAATATGCACCAAAATTAGAGTCTTACTTATATTTATACAGAATTAAATAAACTACAAATGTTCCCTTGCTTTTATTTATTTGTTGAAATTCTTGCTAGTTGTCAAGAGGCGTGTACCCATACCAAGCCAGATCGATTATACAAAAATAACTTGCATTCCCAAACTTGAAATTGACCAGTCAGAGCTAAGGATACAATAAAAGTTTTACCTCCTATCCTATAAAATTTTTGTACCTCATTTACACAGAATTAGCATATGATATAGCGTTGTACATGATTCCATCTGTGTGTATTAATCACTTTAGAGTTGACTGAATATTTGTTTTACATCTCACTTGAGAATATTTCAACTCAGTCTGATTAAAACCATCCCTTCTCCTATGTTGTCTAAACGACGATATACATGTAGGAGGAGAAAAAAGGGGTGGGGGTGATCAGACCAATGGATATGGTCACCATCGCCGGTTAAGGGCTGCAAATTAGGCCTATTCAATTTATACTCGGCACTTATGGCCTTTGAAGCAGGATCATGTATCGTGCCACACCTGCTGCGACACGGGCATCGGTTTTAGCAGTCACACCACAGGACTAGGAGCTGTCCCATTTAGTCGCCTCTTAAATCAAAGGGGTACTGAGGACCTATCTTCTAACCCGGATCCCAACTGGAAATGTGCAAATATAACGAAAATAAGAGAACATTTGATTTTCAGTTTGAATTATAGAGCACAGAATTCATCATTATGCAAGTTGAATATGATTTGTTCCACGAATTATTCCCTTTATTTCGAAGTGAAATATTAAGTTTTCTAAGTGAAGTGAAAATGGGCATTACGCTACATCGGACATGAACAATCATTTAAAAATGAATCATTATGATTTCTTTCTCAACCTTTATTTTTGGAACATCCATATGCCAAACTAAGAGACAACACATCTTCGTACTTCGGTATCTTTTCATTGAACGTGGAGAAACAAAAAAATGCTTCTCTACTTGCCCCCCCCCTTCCCTTTTATTTTTATGATTATTATTTATATGTTTTGGTTGGTTTGGCAAATATTTATATAAAATGTGATGATTCACTTCATGTTTGCAAAAATATATGTGAATATTTCGTCATCATACAAAAATTTTATGCTACAAGAGAGTTGATGCATTTCCTCAACTTTTTGTACATGAAAACTGAATTTTCACCTCAAAATTCTGGCTATATGTCGAAATATTTCAAATACACACCTTGTTAAAACAAAACTGCACAACAAAGTTGTCATATAATTAAAAAATATAACATGTTTAACCATAAACTATTTCATGCTTAAGATTTTTCCATTTTCAAACGATTTTTCCACAAAATTTCCAACTTTATCCTAAACAAATCCCTTTTCCACGGTTGATTTCGGTAAACATTTTTTATTTGAAAGACAATATTATTTATCATCTTAAATCAGGAAACAAAGCTTGTGTTGCAATTTTCTTAGGTTGGGTCCTATTTTCTCATAACTTGACTGGACTACAGCGACCTTCTTCAATCAGCTGATTGTGAAAGTAGTGTGAGATATCTTTGAAAACCCAACTTTTATTTCGCATTATTAATCCCCTACCGGTCTGTAAAACCAAAAGGGACTATAGCTTTTTCTCTGTCTGTCCCTCTGTTTGTCAGTCTGTCCCATTGGTTTCGTTATGCTTGTAAGGATTCATTTGAAACTCACAGCGGAACGACAGAGAAGTGAATTTCGCAACGTTTGATGGATAGGTGTTAAAGAAATTAATTCTTGTATTTTACAACGGGATCGGGGTCATATTCCGATAGCAATGCTGTAAAACGATAACCAACTGTCTGGATAAAGACAGTTGACGAAACTCGGTTGCTGATTGCTCAAAAAATCTCTTCATTAATGTCACATTTCAAGCTCATTAATCGCAGAAGGAATATATCAATGAAAAGAAATATATATATCAAATACGTTAATCACGCTAGTATTTTTTTTTTTGGTAGTCTGGTCATTCGGCAGTACTCAACGTACCGCATTCAGTCCTGCAACCCGACTGAAATCGCAGGTATTCGAAATCAATCGGCAATCCTCGGATGATTCCGTTACGCTTCGGCTACACTACACAGACGTTGGATGTACATGTAATTGGTGTTAGAATATGCACCGATTTGTTACATTTCTTCGCCGGAAGTACCTGTTTACTTTTTTCCACTCCGCTTCAGCAGTACAGATGACTTTTCCGCCGTGTTGCAGTGTCCAAATAATAGCCTTGGCATTCACTTAGGGAATACATGTAATTATTTGTTATATGCCGGTTTAACGGTCGTGTTACTGGAGCTCTCTATTTTGTTTTGAACACGTGAATATGGCGAAATTCTGATCATGTCTTAAGTAAGAGCCGCGCGAAGAGTTCCAAGTGATTCAATATCGGCCATTAAACGGTTAGTAGTAAGTCCTTTTCAAGTATTTAAATAAAATGCAGATAGGAATGTTAGCGAGGCCCATCTATGCGTTGTTTTGTGTTCCATCTGCATAATTCATATTCAAATACCCCCCCCCCCCCTATTACGAAGTTTCCAGTTTTTATGAATATTATAGTTATCACACCCAGATTATAGGATATATATTACGTGGTTATTGTGTTTACTTCTGAATAAGACTATTTCATCTCTGATATATAGGTTGACTTGGTACATGCACCGACGTTTTAAGCCACAGTTCAAGGTCAAACAACATTAGATGTACATTCTGTCGAATATAACATTCGTTAATTAATGTGGGCGTTGGTACGAACATGTACTGCTTATGCAATACAATAAGAATGCTTCTTCACCATGGACAACATTTATGTCGATGTTGACAAATTTCCCCCGAGTCTTAACATTTATATGTGTCGCTGTCTAAACAGTTTTGTGAGGCTATTCCTTGAAAATCTGTAATAGGTGTTTTATAATGCTAATAATACATGTATATATAATTCCTTGTAAATTTTCTTAGATGTTCAAACATGATATTGACCCTCCCTATATACATATATGTGTACATGTAACTTTGAACCCCCCCCCCCCCCCGCCCCACCTGATTAGAATATATGGCTAAACTCAACGATAAAATGTGTGTACTATATAGATTGAAACTGATTCCAGCAGGACAACTTATGCAATCAACAACCTTAGTTCACGCCGAAATCTACACATAAGAAATCTATACATATATCTACATGTATCTGTCTATTTACATTTGCTATGCGTATGGTATTGGACCACCGTATCTTTCCACGTGTAACTAAGTTTCATGATTAATCAGTTACCTTTGTGACCCTTCATTGCAGGTTATCAAATTGATACATCTGGGATATTTCTGTGTTATGAGCAGTGTGCGCTATGTCAAGATGATCATCACAACCGAACTTTGTCCGAAATAAAATATGCTCTGCTTTATATGCCAACAAATTGTATTTGACAATTCCAATCGACACTGAGAAACATAGAATGTTCTTATAAAACAGATGCTGTAAAGGAAAACATATTCATCAGAATTTTTCAATGATTAAATACATTTGTCTTGAATTCAAATGACGCAACTTGGTAGAATATATAATTAACCATATCGTTTGTAGAAATTAATCAAAGTCTATCTTTATTATGATAAATTCACAGTTTTATCAAAAATAGATCATTGACAAAGCATGGTCAATATGAAAATTTCGTGGTGTAAATTGCATGTGTTGCATGATGACGATATTGATAATAATCAAACAATCACATAAAGTCTATGCAGTGCAATCTAAAATGGATGGTTATGTGCATTTGTTGCTTAAATTAACAAGGGTGTTAAATTGTCTGCATATAATGTATGTATACACTAATATTTCGTACATTCACCATCTTGTGTTTTTCACATTCAGCAATTGTGTAATTTTTAAGGAGTATTATTATCTTATCATTGTGTCGCCTGCCTGCGTTTACGGGTTCGACCATATTAGGTCGCTTAGTGTCGGGCCGGCGTTACACACTTTCGTCCACATTTTTCTCAGAAACCCATAGGCCAGCCTCCTGATATTTGGCACAGGCTCAGTATGGACAACTGATCGTGTAACGCAGTTACCAATTCGGTGTCAACTTCCTGTTCATCAGCAATTAGATTTTTAACATGGGACAAATTCTGCATCATTTTTCTCAGGAACTACACAGGCCGCTGCTGTCCGATTTGCACGAGCATGTCAGTATGACAACTTACTGTGTAACGCAGTTTCCAATCTGCGCATGGTCAACTTCCTGTTGACGCAACAGTTGTTATTTTTTACATAAGAAAAACTTGTCTTTATTTTCAGATAGCTCACAAACTCACAAATTGGATCTCTACACAATATTCATCTTTCTCTAATTCATCAATGTTAGATATGCTGTCTCTGGTAATTAGACAAACTGATGCTGAAAAACTCAAATTATAGATTTTTGTGCCACTAATGCTACTTTATAAGTGATGAAGTAATTTTTCAATGAATTAGAAGTAGCGCAACAGTCTTCCGGAAGACTTACCACTAAGTCTTGGCTAAGTATTGTATATTACATGTACCAAGAACCATATAGTTACGAACTCGAAATAAAGGACACCACAGAA